>VXBQ01008792.1:801150-850532 GCA_013400175.1 Phainopepla nitens | reverse complement strand
TTTTTTTTTTTTTTTGGTGTGTGCACATTGCTTGTCTTACAAGCCGTGCAGGCTCTGCCATCTAGAGCACTTTGTGAGATCACTCCACTTTGCTGTTTTTCCTTCTTCCATCCCTGCGTGACTGTGTGTGTGTCTGTATCTCCCTGCCTCTCTTCCCCCCGCGGTACGATTCGGCCCCCCACCCCAACACACACACATACACAGAAGCTGGGCTTGCTTGTATGAACTTGAAGGCTTGCAACACTGAAATGCATGTGTTACTTTGGGATGCACTAGGATCAGAATGTTCAAAAAGCCTGCAGGCTGCTTAGTCCTCCAAGACTGGGTTTTTTAAATCATACAGGAAAAGAACAAGTTATTAATTTATTTTTATTCTTTTTTTTCTCTTTTTTTTCTTTCCTTTTTTTTGTGATTTGGATATTACTGAACAAGGAGTCTCAGGGATTGACACGCTCGGACTTCACTGAATCAGGCTGCATCTGACAAACAATCTTGTCTGCATTTTGGTTTGCTGGAGATCAACTGGGATTTTTCTGATTCTATTTTCTTTTGAAAAAAGGATGCATGGAATAGAAAGAAGGTCTAAGTGCCTGTCTGAGACTATTTTACCAAACCTGGGATAAATGTTACTTCTCAAAGGTAAGTGCAAGGTTTTTTTCCTGTGTATGTATAAACTGTGTAGTTATAACATAAACTATATATAGATATGTATCCAAAACATTTTATAGACAGCTACCTCTGATGGCAAAAAATGTTTCAGTCGTTCATCTTAAAGCATTGAAGAAATGTAAAACTTAATTTTCCTTTTCATGTTACCTTAGATAAGATTGTTCATATAGAGTAATGGATCTCAGTTTGGTTTCTGCCTCTCATGGTATGAAAAGGCACTTCAGAACAAATATTTTTTTAAGAGTCATTAGGTTTTTTTTATGATAGTTTTAAAACAGTGATGGAAAGATCTTTAAAAGAAAGGATAATAATTTGGTTTCTGATAAAGGAAGAATTGAGGAATAGAGTAAAGCTGTGAAAGCAATTTCAGCTTTCCAAGGAATTAGTAAATCCTACAAAAGCTAAGGAAGAACTTTGCTGCACCGATCAACTCTGCTGTGTATAAAACCAGAGAGTAAAAGTATGAGGACCTTGGCAAATGTCATTTGAAGAAACAGAGGGCATAGGAACAGATAGAGAAGGGAAGGGAGTGAGAGATGTGGAGGGGCAGTGGACATCCACTTCAGTGTCTGCTGTCACAGAGGCTGCTGTTCTTGTAAGGCGATGCCGCTGGTGATGGATGTCCAGAATTGGCAAGGTGGGCATGTGGGGGATGGGGTACACAAACAGGTATATGCTCTGTCATGTCTGTCTGACGTCAGCAGACATATATGCTCTCAGCAAGACTAAATGTACTGAGAACTGGGGTGGGGGAAGCATCTAAGTGGCAGCACAGTACAAGATATAGCAAAATGGAAACTGAGTCTCTCTCTGAATTGTGTGGACATATGCACATGTTTGGGACACAAAGCAAGTGCATGACTGAATAAAAGAAAGGAACTAATGGGGTGAAAGAAACTGGCAGTGAAGTCAACAAGTCCCAGTATGGTAGATAGTAACTGGAAATGTAAAATGGTCAGTTGTGCGAGTGTATGTGAGGAGCAGTTCTTAAACTGGGTGACTCCTACCTAGAAAGAAGAGACAAATAACATTGATTTAAAGCAAGAATAATTTTTACTTTTCAGACTGCCTGATCTAGTATTTTTGGGACAATGCTGTGGAGATACTAAGAAGAATAAGATTTATTTTATCTATTCCATCTTTGGGACTATTGTGACAGAAAAACTCTTTTGATGAGAAGACAGAGGGAAACAATAAGCATCACTTCAGTCTATAAAGTCACAGTTCATTATATTGATATCTCTTAACTTTATAATACAATGTTCAGCATGGGCAAGTCCAGCAGATGCAACATAATTGTCATGGGGATTTTCTGTTCCTCCAGAAAGAGGAAACATTGCCATGCAGGGGATCAATTTCTTACTGGACCTTACTGTGTACAGAGACTGTACTAAGGCAAATTTAGGCTTGTGATGAGAAAGAAGAGACAAATAATTACTTCCACTCTTGCCATGTTTCAAGCTGGTTGCAGTCTCCTTGTTTACAGCTTGCTTTGTGTCAGTGGTGAGTTTGCATTGCCCACAGATCACCACTTGAGCACAACAGAGTGCTTCCTGTGTGCGCTCTGCTCGGAGCTGCTGCGTCGCAGAGCACAAAGAAGAGCCCCAGACCTTCCCTGAAATTGCTTCTAATTCTCAGGGAGAGAGGGGATGTAAAAAATAAGCAATGCCAGGAGACTAGTAGCAAAAATTTGTGCTGAACCAAGCTACTTTAACCCATGAAACCAAGCAAAGATCTGCATCACCTCTTGGATCAGAGACAGTGTCTGATCTCCCCAGCACAGCTCTGGTTTCTTTAGGGTAACTTGGACCAGATGTGCCCCAGTATCTGGCTGTGTAGGGCACTGGCACACAGGTAACCTGGCTCCCCTTGCTGCACCATAAAGGGTGAAAAATGTGACCCAGCCTTAGAACCCCTGTTTGCTGCTGCCCTCTTTGCCTCATGCTGCGCCTCACAGCTTCAGTGCTT
The DNA here is from genome assembly GCA_013400175.1 of Phainopepla nitens. Taxonomy (NCBI): domain Eukaryota; kingdom Metazoa; phylum Chordata; class Aves; order Passeriformes; family Bombycillidae; genus Phainopepla; species Phainopepla nitens. Next base: position 847,895 of record VXBQ01008792.1, on the reverse strand, counting down.
CTTGTTTAAATTTATAATTGGGCCGTTACTGACCATTTTTCCTAATGGGAAGTACAAATGGCATGTGTAGCTGTGCCCTGTTGCCTCCACTCTGCCTGCTGCTCATGTGGACCCGAGCTGACAGCTCCCAGCAATCCTAGTCAGAGTGCTTCTGCTCCCTCTCTTTGCTGAAGAATCTGACCACTGACTCAAGTTTGCAATGTAATGATTAGAGACCCATTTGATCCATCCCCTCCTCCCACTTAATTTCTTTTTTTTTTTTTGTACTTGCAGGCAAGAAGCAAAATGGGTGGCTGATTCAAAATTATAAAGGTTTAACTGGTAGTTGGCAGGAATATTCTTCAAGTGACTTAACTCTCTGCTGAGGGGTTGTGGACTGAAAAACCTTGAGGCTGCATTTGCTGCCCACCCTCACAGAGGGGAGGGAGGGGATGATGACAGTGCTTGTTCACTCCAAATGTATTTTGCATTGCTAATGCTTTTCTGCCTTGACCTACAAAGATCACCTGTGGGAGAAGAGGGGTAATTTGTTCCAACTGTGTACTCAGTCTTTTTTTTTTCTGGCCTGAGCACTCAGCCTTACTCTCTTCATGTTTGTCCAAGTGTGCTGTCATGGGTTTGTTTTCGTGGAGAGGCTAATTATCTTCTGAGTGCTGAACTGAAAAGCAGTAACACTCTTTTTGAAGGAAGACATCTGTGGCTCCTTCAAACCAGTCCAGATGACTCTGGAATTTACTGCCCAACACCAAATAGGCCATTGCTTGTATTCCCTTTTTCCTCTTTGCTTTTACCATGTAGTATTTGACTGTAGCAACAAAGGATCTCACCAAGGGGCTGTGATTACTCTGTCAGTGTCCAGAGGCCACATGTGCTTGCAAGGAGCTGAACGGCTCCCAGTTATCAACTGAAACTTGTGACAAAAGACAAGGTTTCATCTGAGTGCACCAGAATAAAAACAAACCCCACAAATCACAAATCAGTCTGATGCAGTGCTGCAATGAAGGGCCAGCTGCTACTCTCTGCCCAACCCAGCTCTACCAGGGATGCACAGAGAGAGGGAAGCCTGTAAGAGATAATTCTGATTCTAGGAACTCAAACTACCTCCTGCATGGGCCAATGACAAACATTGTCATGAATTTAACATAAATAATAATGTAAATATGTCATCAGAAGGCCCACAGTGATGTGACATGGAAAACTGGGAAAAGATCATGTCATTTAAAAGTATTTCTGCACGCCTTGGATCAGCAATTGTCACCTTACTTCAGAATATTTGTATGACTTAGTTTCTGATTTTTCTCTCTTCCTGTCATTTTCTTCATCTTACCCATGATATGGGTCTCTGATGATATCCTCATCTTTATGGAAAAACATTGGTGACAAATCCAGGATACCAACTCAGCATATAAAATGAGCAGCAGCAGTAGAAGTCAGAAAACATCTTTTCAGTTAGAAAAAAAATGCTGATTTGAAAACATGGAAGAAAGGAGATGTGCTCTCAGGGTCTGCCCCTATGCAGAATCACCATTGACCTACATAGAAGGCAGAGCTGAGTGGGAGTCTTCCAGTACAAATGTTTTTGTTTTTCGCAGGAAAAAATGCTTTTAACAGACAGAAACATGATTGGGAAATGGTCAGTCTTATGAATTTCCTGATTAAAAACCTGTAGGGACAAAATTTCCAGAACACCTTATCTTACACTCTTTCTGGAAGATAAATTTCATTATTTCTTTCCAGTTCATGCATTTTGTATGAGAACTGAAGATAATTCATATGAAATTTGATCATAAAATCCCATTTTGCTAAAGGACAAGCAAATCTGTGAGATGAACTGGAATTAAAGATTTCTGGCTCATTAGAAGGCTTGCATACCTTCAGTTTGGGACAAGGAAACTGCAGACATTGTCATTTGGACTCAAGGCACCAGAAAACTTTTTCCTGCTGAGCCTTACCTGGAAGTAAATTTATTTCACCAAATGGGATTATTCTAGGGGTATCTTGGCAACAAGTGCTGTCAGATATCAAGGCCTCTGAGAGCTTGCTCTTGAAATCATTTTTCCAGCCATGGAAATCTTATGCACTGAGAGTATACAGCAGCTAAATAACAGCAGGTAGGAGGGGATAGCTGCAGCAATAGTATAAGCAGTACAATGGAGCATTTAGGAAGCTTCTGCTAATCACACCTCAGGAAGGAACAGGTCTCTAATCCTCTGGCAGATCTGCTGCCACTGTGGGGTTATGGAAAGAGGTGAGATAAGGAGAGGGTCCTGGAATAGCAGTAAATCCAGGGTCCTGGACAATGGTTGGTCAGAAGGTGAGAGGTAGGGCTGGTGCAACCCAGTGCATAGCAAGGCAGATTCTGAGCAGAACAGAAGCTGGATTAAGGATAAAATCAACAGAAAGTACGTGATGGCTAAAAGCATCTTGTCTATTTTAACAGAGCTAATGTTGCACTGAAAATCCCTGGAAAACACGTGTGTGGCACTGGTGCAGCAAATCACCAGTGTGACTCTTTTCCTGAAGCCAGAAGAGGTAGGTCAGAGTGGTGCATAGACCTTTATGTGCAGGACTGAGACAAATTGCTGCACTTGTCCACTTAGGGATGTAGAGTTTGAGCTGACTTGGCTGGGCGAAGGAAAGACTATGAAAGACCTAAATCTAATCAAATCACATGGATTGTGGTGACCAGGCATGACAGATTGGAGGAAATACATGGACTGGTGGAGAAGCAAGGAATTTTTCCTCTTCTGCCTTTAGAGGAGCAATTCACTTTAACAAGCTGAGGAGCAAAGGGTTTCAAAATGGCACCAGTTACCAAGAGCCCTTAGCCATTCTTTTGTCATGTCTAAGCTCCTCAGAAAAGCTTCAGTATACATGTTGGTCAGAATGAGTAATGCTCCTTTTGTTACAGCCTAAATACAAAAACTAAGAACAGGAAAGGAAAAGAGGATGTCTTAGACATGCCACATCCTCTACTGCAGTGGCAGGACGGATAGGCTGTGATTATCAGCAAGAGAACAGCACCTGTATTGGTGCTAGAAAGGAAGAACTGGCTGTACCAGGATTTATATTACATCCCTCAGTTAACAGTCTTTTAAAAAATCTATCTGCCCTTTCAGTACAGAATGAAAACAATGAGCAGCCAAATGGCAAAAGGAAAAGTCAAGAGAAAAAAGTACCTGTCGTGGCTTGTTCAGCATTTCCTGCCTGGTTTGAAAGTAGCCAACAACAAATGTCTGTCTTGTCAGTGATAAATATCAAAACTTACCCAATCATTTCAGTAGACATTTGATCTCCTTCCCTTTGTGAATATTCCTGTGAATAGGTAAACTCATGTGATACTCAGAAAGCTCTGCATGGTTTGGATGTGAAACAAGTATATTAAGCTAAGAAAGAAAAAGGCCAAACTCTATTGATAGAAAATAAATTATCTGGACTGAGACCATTTTTGTGGTTTCCTAAATTGAGGAGTATTTGGCATTTTGTATGAGTTATCTTCAGTGTAAGTGAACGTTATCACCACTGCTGCCAGATATTCACTGTATATTGGTTTTTAAATAAGGGTACAACATTGATTACTTGCTCTCCAAACTATTGACTGCACTTTCTCCTTGTTGTCAGGTCAGATAACTTACCTCCCCTGGACATGTTCAGTAGAAAAAATGGGAAAATGTGTTTGTTCCCAGAAACTCTCCTGGAGAAGAGGATCATGGGTTTCTGGTTTTTTTCTGGTTTGGTTTTTTTTTTTTTTTTTTTTTGAAAGCTGCCTATAGTCAAAATATCTTGTAATTATCCCTGAAAATTGGCAAATTCCTCTGTGAGATATGTGAATATTCACTAATCCCATTTCACATGACCAAGTAGCCCACTGAGCCATGAATGCTTCAGTTGACAACCACTTTGGAAGGACAGTGTGACCTTTCCTTATTAGCACAGCTACATCTTCTGTTCACAGCTCCACAGATGCATTTTAACAGTGATACCTTCTTGAGATGAGGGGGAAGGTTGTTCATGGACTTCACAGTTATACTGTGTGGCCAGGAGTCTCACAGAAAATGGGCTTTTCCCTGTCCATGGTCTCTCATCCCCCTGCCCTGCCTGGACCAAATGGGCCTCTGGTTGGTGGGAGAAGTTTCAGGGGTATTAATCAATAATGCTTTCTTTCAGATCCAGGAGTGGGTGACAGTAGTTTCATGTGAACAGGAGAGAACTGATCATACTGACAGAGAGTCACAACAGAGAAGCTGAAGCGCAGCCTGATGGCTATTCATGAGAGCAAATACTCTGAGAGCAAAGAGAGTACATGGGGAGAAAACCTGGAGAAATTTGGGTAGACAGAAAGAAAAATCAGCTGTGGTAAAGCTAAGAAGATGTTTCTGTCTCTTTAGTTATTTGTACAATCCTTTTTCCCACTGAAGCGAGTACCAGGCTAGGCTAAAGACAGGCTTATGATGTGTGCCTTTGGTCATACCATACATTGCTGATAGTTTTCTCAGCCCTTGAGGTTGTTTTATTTTTCACATCTAATCTGTTTTAGCCTTTTGGTGAACACGAGAAAATGTACTCAAGCCCTTTGTGCTTTTGTTTCTTTTGTCTCAATCTTTCACCTCCCCGGATCAGTGAGTTGACTGAAGAAGCTATTTTTTTATTTTTCCTAAGGACTAAACACAAAGAGTATCTTACCATCAGCTAATACTTATAACCACTCAATTCTTAGTAGAACCTAGCAACAAGCTTTCAAGTTAATGTGAGAGACCTCTAGAATATACCAGGTCCCTCTTCTTGCAATATCTTTTCCAGGGAGCGTGCAACTGATGGGCCAAGACCTTTCCCTTCTGTGCTGGATGTCTAATGGCTGCATTTCATGCTCATCCTAGTGTTTTTGTTTACCTTTTTTACAGCTTTTTAATTTGTCTAATTCTATGAGCAATAAAACAAAGGTCTGTGATGACCTTGCGGGTCTGTGTCTCACAAAACCTCACTGCATTTCAGATTGTGCAAGAAAAGGAAGAAATCCATCCTCCTGTAAGAAAGCTGACATAGGACATGGTGAATTTCTGTGCGCTGGTGACTTCTATCCTATGTCAGTGTCCTACATCAGAATGGAAAAATCAAAGTTATGCCACATTCTATCTCAACTATAGGATTTACATTTAAAAATAAATAATGCCCTCTGGCCAAGTAACGGCTGCTGCAGTTCTTCCCAGCACAGCTCGTTGATCTTGTCCTCTCATTTGACATATCCTGCTACTCCCACGGTGTTGTAGCTAGCATTGAATCATAGAGAGATCATGCAGTGACCTAACTGAAACTGAGACCTAGTTGAGGTAGCCTTTACACACAGATATACCAGTCCTTACACAACCATCTTACCACACAGTGGAGAAAGACCTGAGAACAAAGTCTTTGGCAGGCTGTGCTCTCTCTTTCTATTTCTTACAGAGTTTTTTTGGGGTTTTTTTTTGCTTATTTTATGTTAGTCTAATCATGTTCACTTTAAGGAATTGCTTTCAACTTTTTTTTTTTTTTATTTAATAGCAGGTGTTTTATTATGAAATAGTAATGAGCTTAATATATATGTTAAAACTACAGTATTCCACAAAAGTCCTGTTATAGAAATCAAGTATCTTTTAGGAAATCCTAAATAAAAACCCTCCCAAGTTTACTTCATGATGTAGTTTTCCCACAATCTTTCCTCACATTTCTCAGAATCATTCCTCTCTTTTCTTTATATTGACAAGTACATGAAGAGCAAAAATGAACTCTGCAGCCAGATGTTCTTCCTAAATATATCTTGTCTTGCTAGCTTGGGTAAAAGGCAAATTGCACTTTGAGACTTCATTTCTGCAGCAAATCAGGTCTGTTTTCAGAAGAATGATTCTTCAGTCACAGTATTTCAAGATGGGAAGCCAAGGTATGTTCCTGCCTCTAGCTGATTATATCATGTTTGCAGAGACTTTAGTCATAGGGTGGCAAAAACATTTAAGAACAAAAGAACACAATTTTGGACCTTTGCTTCCATTCTTTCCACTTCTGATAAAATTTTCAAAGCCCTTCCAACATTTAAACGAAGCAGTATCTGAGAGCCGTTTGGAAAGAATATAGGATCATAGATTGTCATTCTCAGAATAATTTCCACTTTGTTTCGAAACAATCTCTCCTGTAGCTATAAATTTATTTTGTAACATATGTTGTGTTCCTTGTATGGTTGCATCCTTTTCTTAAAAAAAAAAAATGTTTGTTTTTGTTTCTGTGGTCTTACCAGGAACAAGGAAAGAAACATTTACCTTGCCAATACACAGTTCTTTTTGTTTGATCATGTCACAGAATAACAGATAATGCTGAAAGCTTATAGGGCACCAAATAGTAAAATCATATTTACCTCACACAAGAAAAGGATATTTGAGCTTACTGGTAGGCCTTTGTAAATTGATACTCAGGAGAAAGTTAATTCCTTATAGTTCTTTTGATAAAGGCTAAGCTTTGAGTGACATTAACTGATAGTGGTCACTGGGATTTCCATTAATTTTTCTGAGATTATTTGGCTAGTATGATATTCAAATGTCCAGGCTTTCAGGTGTTTTAGTCATTCAGAGAAGCAGCAATACCCTGGGATGAGAGAAAAATATAAAGTAAGAATTAAATCATAACAAATATTTTTTTTAAATTGAGACTTCTACCCCCATTAAAAATTAATAAAAATAAAATGTAGACTGTATCACAGTAAGTACATTTTAAAATTGATATACAGTAAATCCTGGCATCTCACAGGGGAAAGGCACCAGCCCCTTTGACATACATGTATATCAAAATATTTTCATTTATTTGCAAGAAAAACTGAGGAAGGAAGCATAATCATTCAAATAAGGCTTTGGTCTTAAAGGCAAAGTAGGCCTGCAAGAAACAGTCTGAGCAGGACTTACTATGGTTTGCAAAAGCCCACTACTGACTGTAAAGAAAAAGAGGAAACAACTTTCAATTTGCTTAATTTTGGAAAGGTTTTCTCCTTTTGTACATTATACATTAGGTCACTTCTAAAATGGAAATGGTAATTTGGAGTTAAATGCCTGGGTAATTATGTTTCTACTTCAGATTCAATAAACATTTTTGGAAAGGTGAAATAAGTCCAACTGAAACAAAGGATCTTTTTCCTGTTTAAATAAAAAAATGGCAAGTCAAATCAAAAAAATGTATTTTTGATTCGCTTTGATCCATTTTAATTCCATTTTGAAATAATTAAACATATATGTATAATGTGTACCTACGATTAGATGCATTCTTGACCACAGGTATAAACTTAGCTTTTCACTTCTGCCTTGGTAGCAGGAGATAGATAATGGTAACATATGTCAGGGACCTGACTTAGGCCTAGCAGTACTGATGCTTATGAGGTGTTTATAGACTAGCAAAGATAAAGGATCCACTCATGGGAGTACCTGTGTCAACAAAAGGAGACACACAACCTAATGAGAGCTGGAGGAGAATTTCCAGTCAGCCTGGGATGTAGACAAGCACAAGAAGTGGGCCCACAGGAGTCTCATGAGGTTTAACAGGACCAGGTGCTGGTGTTGTGCCTGGATGGAGCAACCCTGGCATCAACACAGGCTGGGGGATGAATGGATCAAGAGCAGCCCTGCTCAGAAGGACTTGGGGGTGCTGCTGGGTGAGAGTCTGGCCATGAGCCAGCCATGGGCACTCACAGCCCAGAAAGCCAAACGTGTGCTGGGCTGCATCCTGCCCCTTTGCTCCCCACTGCTGAGAACCCACCGACAGTGCTGCATCCAGCTTTGGGGTCCCCAGCACAGGAAGGACATGGACCTGTTGGAGAGCACACACAGGAAGGTCATCAACTTCACTAGAGGATGAGCGAGTGCCTCTCCTGTGAGGAAATGTTGAGAGAACTAGGATTGTTCAGCTTGGAAAAGAGAAGGTTTCAGGATGACACAGCTGTGGTCTTCCAGTACCTGAAGGGAATCTACATGAAAGATGGAGAGGGATGTTTTACAAGGCCAGGTAGTGACAGGACAAGGGGGGAATGGCTTCAAACCGAGAGAGGACAGGCTTAGCTTAGATATTAGGAAAAAATTCTTCTCTGTGAGCATGGTGAAGCACTGGAACAGGTTGTCCAGAGAAGAGGTGGATGCCCCATCCCTGGAAGTGTTCAAGATCAGTTTGGATGGGGCCATGAACAACCTCATCTAATGGAACTGTCTCTGTCCATTGCAGGGGGCTTGGAACTAGCTGATCTCTAAGATCCCTTCCAACCTAAATCGTTCTATGATTCTATGAACTTCTTTCCCTAGGGAATAGGTTTCGCCCAAATTAGCTGAGTATGTTGGGGGGGTGTATTATTCAACAATATCTTCATATGTTCTGTCTTCTAAAATGTTTTTGGCTGGAATGTTTATGAGTTTTGTTTCTAAATGAAATTGAACTTTATATCACGTTAAAAGCGTTAATGTGGCATTTCGTGCTATTTTTTACAGAAAATAACTTATTATATTTTCTGGAAAGCAGATACTCTTCAAATTTTAATGAGACAGTCTAATCTAAATAAGTCAAAATTTTCTCTCAATTTCTGATAAAATTATGCTTTCTTCACATAATTCTTCTAAACAATAATTCTAAACAATTTCTAAACAATAATTCTTAACATTAACTGATAGCCATACAGCAATAACACCACTTCTCTTTGTAGAATTTTTTTCTTTTTTTCCTTTCTCATTTTTTGTTTTCTGGTTCTGGTAGGTCTGTTCTTTGTACATAGTTATGCACAAAGGGAACAGATAGTTCAAAAGCTGTAAAAATGCTGAATTTACTTTAAGGTTCCCAGGGCAGGTAATATGAAGGTAAAATTACAAGGAACATGTGGTATTTGTGTGGGAGGCTTGTACTAAGGCAAAGCAGACCATCAGAGTTCCAAATTAACCTCTGAAATATTATCTGTGCTGAAGCAACAGGGGCTGACAGGAGACACAAATGATCATCAATGAATTAAAAAGGAGTTCACTGTCAGTGCTCTGTGATAGCTGAAAATTAAAAGAAGCAGATGAGAAATATAAGAAAGTCTCCTGTGCTAGAGGAGCCACCTGCAGTAGCTCAATAACCTTCATACTAAAAATGCTGTTGGGTGGTCCATGGTTCATATTCTCTTACATGTAAAAGCGAACCTGCAACTACTCCACTTTTAAACATGTTAGGGACTATCATTAACGTGTGATTCATTGTTCTAAGCCATGGCAAAGGGGAATGAGGGGCTCTTGATAGTTTCTATCAAAATCTTCCGAGAGTGCAGAGCTTTTGGAGACGGCATGTTGACGCTGCAGTAAACACTCCCTTTGCTTTCAGCACATCTTCCACTCAGGACTCCTCTGAGCAAATGAATTGATCCTTGGTGCCTTCCATGCAAATCGGGGTAGTGTTACTATTCCTTAGCTGAGAAAATTGGCACGTGCGTTTTGGTTTAAAATGCTCTGTGATCACGGACAGTGCCTACAGCTGAGTTGTTGGTTGGGTTAGCCATCAACGGGGTTTCATCATCCTGCTGAGGCTGAGGCAATGCTGAGGTAGTGCTAAACCAGAGGAATGGAAAACAGATCAAATCCCAGAGCTATGCTGCAACAGCAACAGAGTGAGCTGTGCCTACACAACTAAGCCCACTGGAGAGCTTCATTTAGGCTTTTCATTTCAGCAAGACTATTATGAAAACAGTACTCAAATAGCAAGCCTTAGCTAAAGTAGGAGCCACTGAACCCCTTTGTACAATTTTTACATGCTCTAATAGAGTTGAAGAAAATAGTCATCACATGCATTATCTTTCTGCTTATTTTTGCTATGTTTATTTAATAGTCATTTGGGAGGGATATTGATATACAAGCAACTAGACTTTAAAATAAAAACAACTAACCAACCAAACAAACAAAAAAAACACAAGCAGAAATAGCTGTACTAAGCTTTCTACCTTGCTTGGGATGCTAGAAATCATCCAAGCATACATCCAGGCAAACCCACGCTTCCTCATGTATATTTTGCTTATTATAATGAATTGGCATCCTGAATTACTGATGAAATTCCCACTAGGAGAAATTCAAATGATATAATTATTTTACTCCAGTGATGGACTAAAACCTTTTATTCATATTACATACACAATTTTTCTGCTTTTATTATGCTACACCTAAGATTTATTTGGCCTGGTAATTTTTAGGGCTCCTTATTTCAGCTAAAGTCCTGAAGGATGTAATTTATTTCAGCTCATGGCTGACTTATTGCTTTAGTTTTCAGATGAAGAAACTAAGAACTTCCCATCTCTCTCTCCTCATTGTGCAGGTAAACATAACCTCAGCCTCTGATAGTGAAAATGGTCAGTCTGGCAAAATCAGAAAGCTCAGGTGACTTAAGATCATTGATCTAGTTATTCACAGAGGAAATATGCAAATGGCTCATAAGTGGTTCATAGGAGAAAAAGTAGAATTTGTACTTTAGAAGATATATAATTATGTAAACTCAGAAAAAAATCCTAAGTCCCTTGATCAAAGCTTTTCTTACTGCTTTTGCAGGACAGCCTTTAAGCCTACACTGACAAACAAACAAAAAAGTACCATCAAACCAAATGAAGTTCTGCACTGCAGCTATTGATCACCCGTTTCATATTTGGTGCGGTTTGTCTGGATTGCAACTAGTCTCTCCTACTATAGACTACAATCCAGTCTCAGCTGTCCAAACCTCAGTTAGCCTAAACAGGATGATGGTCCTCCGTGTCTGTTAGCTGCACTGATGATTCCCATAATTACTTGGACATGCTCCATCTCCCATGATATTCAATTGAATGAAGATACACTGCCTGTTAAAAACTTCATTTTAATGTCCCTCTCTAATTCCCCCCATAATACATTCAGCAGCATGTTTACTTGTTCTTCTTGATGTGCAAGCTTCTAATATATGACTACAGAGAGACAAAAACAACAATAAATATTCAAAAATCACCAGTGTGATTAGCACACATAATCCATAAGAGACGTAAGAAGAGCAGTAGTTATTAAATATAGATGGTTTACTCACTGTGTCATCAATAAACATGTGATTTGTGATTTCCTGAGACTTTTTAGGTGATGATTCATTCATGATTTTATTTATTTTACTGTATAATGAAGCAGAATAGCAGAAGGAAGAGATTTTAGCTGATGCCACAAACATCTCCTTATTTGGTAAGATGTCTTGCTGTGTTTTCTAGCTCAAGAAATTAAAATTTAGGGGTCTAGTCCCTGTGAGACTACTGGGCATCCCTGGAAAGTGCTGTGTGAGCTTTTCTGTTTGGTACAAGGTGGTACTGCTGTGTAGGCACTGGTTATCCAGTGACAGTGAATTGGTTGTTGCCTTTGGTGATAAACTGATGCTAACAGAGATCCACCAGTACAATTCTCTGTCTTCAGCAGCGCATTTGGGTGCAGCTTCAGCTGTTAAGAGACTTCAGTGCTCTCATCAATGATGTTGCACAGTTCTGGTCCTAGAAGAGGAACTGAAGAAAATGCAGAGAAAGAGAGCATGGATGGATGGATGGATGGATAAGCTTTTAAACAAAGAATTATTGGATACTGCAGCTTGGAAGGAATTTACTCCCGCTTGATATGATAAAGGTATCCAAGACCATGAAAAATATTTTTATTCCTTGTCTTTTCCAATACAAGTCTTAGACGACAACAGATTAAACTGGCAAGTGACAAGTCCAGAAAAAAAATTAATGAAGCATTTCTTGTCTCCAGATAATCAAAAGCTGTGAAACCCTTTTCTGCAGGATCCAGGGATTTATAATTGTTTTCTTTGATTTGTAGACCATTTGGAGAACTAAACAAGGGAAAAACATGGTGGATTTTTACACACAAGGCATTATCTACAGCTAATAATGTTAGCTCCACCACAAGCAGCTAAGAAGCCGAGAGAGAGTATTCTGGGAAATTATCACCAAAGGCTTGCATTGCTTTTAAGTTTTTTGATTGTTTTCCCTATTAGGTACTAGCAGAGACAAGATAGGGGGCTGGGTATACCATAGATGTGACATGATTCAGATTTGTTCAGACTGATTTGACTCAAGATACTGATTCCTTTGGTGCTCATAGCACAGAAGGATGCTGTTTTTGGGTGAGTCCACAGCTGGGCACCAGCAGGGTGCAAAGAGGTGCAAATTACACAGTGCTTGCACATGTGGGCAGGAACAGTGATCTTCTACCAGGATACAGAGATAAAGCTTCACTGCTGAATTGACTAAGTTATTAGCACTCTGGATTCTGATATAGTCATGCTCTCTGGCTCAAAATTTCAGATAGCTTTTATAGTGTTTCACTCCTAGTTAGGTGAAAATTGTTCTCTCTGCACTTTGGGCTTCTTCAATAGTTGCAGTGGCTGGCTGTGTTGGTGTGAACATGAGGAAGCTGCTGCTGAGCTCTGGCAGCTGGAGCAGGTAGGCATTCATCTGCTTATTGAGAAAAAAGTTGGAATGGCATAATGGGCCTCTTAAGCTGGAAAAAGGAGGAGTGTTCTTTCTCTCTCATGAAACTGTTCTAGAAATTTAATAATGATAACATCTGAGTATATAGACAAGAGATCCCTTGGAAGGCTGTAGTTTCTAATGGTGCAGGAGTCTGAGCTCTTGCATATAGTGCTCAATCCCTGTAAAAAGTTAGAAGGTATGGCAAATAGGGGAAACTCTTTCAAGTAAACATCTGACTGATAAGCAGATATGGTTCCTATAACTTTTATTGATTTAATTTAGGATCTTTGGTGTGCATTTAGTATCTGGCTGACATGGGTTTCATACGGGTGGAATTATTCACTGGCGCCTGCCTTGCATTACCTTGCATTATTCCTTGCAAGGAATTTTTTTGCTTATGCTGGTGGAGGATACTTCAGATTAGAGTTTTCAGATAAGAATAGAGGGAAGCCTCTAAACAAAGACAAAATAGGATGGAGTGGGGAGACTAAAGAACTGTCGATAAGATAACTGTTATCAGAAGAACTCATTTCTTTTTAGGCCAGTGTGTCTTGTTTTGATAAATTTCTTAAGTGAAAAACCACAAATAGAATTCTCCAGACTCAGCATTTTAGAACATCTGAAGGCTGGTATACAGACGAAATATATTTAATGTGCTATAAGTTATATATTAAAATATGTCTTTATTTCCAGTAATTTTTCTTAGGCGAAAATTTTACAATATTTATTCAGGTGTTGCCAAGGTACTCTTAAAACCTAAGGAAATCCTGAGTTGTTTTATGAAATAGTTGGGTCCCAGGAGGGGATCTTTTTAGGCAAAATTCTCAGGTGTGTTCTGTGTCTTTTGAATGACAAATAAAGGAATTTGTGGAACTCCCTTCTTGGATAGACTCATAGGCATTTACCACTGGGTTTTGACCTGCAATATAAGAAATTATGACTGCATTGCCCGTCTTCCTTGGATCACCCCATTCAATTCAATTCTTTTGTTGTTCCCCTCTCTTTTTTTTTTTTTTTTTATAATGACCAGATTACCTAGATCTGTGTTATGTGGTAGGATAAAATGAAACTTACCCCCCAAGAGAAAACTGCACTGATTCTTTTTCTAATATAACCATTTACAGAAGTGCTAATGTGTCCTAGGAAACATGAAGGCATAGTACCGTTTTTAGAAATTGTTCTACAGAGTTATCAGATTTTTTTCCCTTTTTGTTTTTTTTTCTTTCCTGCTCAATATTTCAAGAACTATCTTTAGACTGAAAAGAAAGAAAAGATTTATTGACAGGCAGATTCATTAGACTGTGAAATAGTCTCCTAAGGAAAGTTGATAGAAACTTTGAGACTTTAAAAGTAGCTTATTGGGCGCAGGGGAACTCACACTTTTTAATGTACTGCATGAGATAAAAAATGTATTAGAAGAGAGAAGATGGACTAACTGGCTTGATAAGGCCATCTTTTGATGTGTAGTTTCTATAGATATTTGCACAGAAACACTAGCATTGCTAATTAACAGCTCATCTGCTTCATGTACTTATGGCTTACCGGATATAGTCAAATCCCATCTGTCACTTGAGGACAATTAAGTGGGCTGAGAAGCATCATTTCATGACTGCACCTGGCCAGGAGGAGATATTCCAGATGGACAGCATGGGAATCAGGAGGCACCTAGAAGAGGAAGGGAAGGAGGCTCTCTCCTCAACAGGCAGTTGCAAGTTGTTGTAAGGCTGTTCATATAAAGCAAAGAAAACCTGTTCTGGAGTACCACTGACAGGAGCACACAAAACTCATATATGTGCTTCCAGGATCAGTGCAAGAGCTGTGTGGTTTTCTTCAGACTGCTATGGTTCCTGTCTTCAATTTTGTATGAGTCATAGATGGTGGAAAATTGCAAGAGATGACCAAAACCCAAAAAATGGCATCAACAATATTGGAGATGAGGAAGAGATGATATAACCTATGTTATCAAGTGAGACCCAAAGCCTGGAATAGGCTTAGGGTTAGTGGCGCTGCAGCACAGGTATATGATCTGTCTCTTGGTTCTGCCAGGGACATGGTCCTGGGGAGTGAACAACTGCAACTTTAAATAACTAGGACCAAATTTTCATGGTGTTGCACTGGCTCTCCCTTTGTGCGTTTTCCCTCAGGCTGCTCTTGCCGTCTGCTGCCTGTGGCTTGCAATGTGGCCCTTTCATTTGAGTAAGAAAATATGTGGTGAATAATTATATTTGTTCCTAAATATAATATTTTCTCAAAACTCTTCAAGTGGTGTCAGTGGCCCTTTAGAGGCCATTTTCAAAGCTTACAGCAATGTGCTTGGGTAATGAGGTAATGATAGTGCCTCAATTATATGCTGCAAGTGAGGACAAAGCCTTAAACTGCCATTCAGCTTTAGAATTACTGCTGTAATTTTAAAATATCTACCCTCCTTTCTCTTTAAGCAAAATCATCCACCTCATTTGTCAGGATAATGATATCCATGGCCAAGCAGGGCCTCTCCTTCCAGTGATAGCTTCCTTCAGAGGGATGCCTTTAACAGCCTCATCTTGTATCACTTGAATCCATGTAGTTTAATTTATCTCTATTCTATATTTTTGGCTGTTTTTCACCATATCTGTCCATTATGCATGACCAGGAGACTGAAAGAAGGGCATATCAGCCCTATTAGCCTTTGTGCTGATAATTCCCATCAAAGGTTTTACATAGATATGTATGTACATATATATACACACACAGATATAAATTTTATATGTATTTTGTATATGAATTTTTATGTACATATTTTATCTATAAGTAGGTGTACATGGAAGAGAGATTTGCTTCTTGGTAGGCAAAAAAGAAGGACTTTAACTTTTTCTGGTGGTAGATTTTGCAAATCCTGGCATAGTGATAAGCTTCAGTGGGCTCTGTGGTCCCTTCTGGCAGGGCTACACTCAGGCCAGAAAGACACATCAATAAAGCTTTGTGGCAGATGGACTCTGCTTCCCCTCTGTGGGAAAATGGACAAATGTCTAAATTCTCTGCTCTTGCTTGCACATCTCAGTGGGGAAAGGTTTCAAATAAAACCACTTCTCTTTTGTAGAGCTGAGGGGATTTGTAAGGTGGCTGTGAAGAAACAGTAGGTATTACTAAGTCTTGTTAACCATAAGAATTCAGAAATCACTCTGAACATCAGATGAGAGAGCTTAGTGTGGCATGATCTACCTTTTGTAGCACTGCCTATTTTAAGGTTCCCTTCTAAACTACTGTGGACCATCTTTAGTAAAAAATGTGCAGCTGGATGAAGGACCATTTGATATTATTTACTCTTTGTGCGTATCAAACTGAATCAAGACAGTTTATCAAAACGAGACTGTGCAGGATTTTGTGGAGTTTGTGGTTTGGGTTTTTAACCTCTTGGGTTTTGTGGGATGTTTTGTTGTTTGGATTATTTTTCACCATGATATTTAAAATATACTTTTAAAAATTGTTGCTTGAGTATTCTGAGAGCCAGACTTGAGCATCAGTTTACCGGTTTGTTCAGGAAAACCATGACATGGAATGGATTCCTGCAGAGAGAGGGATTCATTTGCCTAATCCTGCCAATCAAGACAAGAAAGATAAAATAAAAGCCAGAAACATAACAGGTAGAAATACAAATTAAAATACTTTCATTCTTGCCTAAGCAAAAGGAATCACACAAGAAATACAGGAGAAAATTTTGAAGATAATTTTATTGAAATTGGGCCCTTCACAATTTAAAAGACATACCTGAACAGATTTTTCTCAACCACCAAAGTCATGTATTTCTAACCTGTACATCACTTTCCAAATTTAAAAACATTTTTTCTTTTTCCTACTAATTTCCTTGTTCTTCCTGCTAATTTGAGGCTCTAAGGTCTTTCATAGCCCTGCATGAGGAATGTCATAGGTATTTTAACAATTTATTTTTAATTCTGTTCTCTCTCTAATACAGAGATTCCATCAAAACAGAAGTCACTGTTTTGATGCCTGTATCTGGCACGGCCTGAGACAAAGAGGTGAATAATAGGGAAGAATAATCAAGTGTACTTTGGCATACTAGATACCCAGTTTCAAATGACTGTGATTACACATTTCTCCCCTGTTACTTTTCTCACTAACATAACACCAAGCACGTCTCCTTCAAAAAACACATTTCGAACCTATTTGAGAGAATGTGTTAAGGTCAGATTTTTCAAATGTGCTCAGCATACTGAATGCAGATGAAGTGCCAAGTGCTCTGGTGTTTTGTGGGTTGTTTTTTGTTTGCTTTTTTTTTTAATGATCCTATAATAGGATTTATGGGCATAAAATGACTTTGAAAATTTAGCTTCTACGTAAATGCTCAGGTCTACAATAGCTAGTTCTTAGCAACCTTTTTTCATTTTGGAAAAAGCACGTTGGCTGTGGGATTTTCAGGCATTTTCCCAACTGGTCAAATTCTGCTCTCATTGAAATCAGTGCAAATAATTTATCTTAAATTGATGTTATCTGATGTGGACTTTTGGTCCTGCTTGTCTTCTTTACCTTTTGTCCATAGGTATATGTTTAGGAATAAACTTCACCTGAGCTCACAGAGGACTGAACCTGTGCTTCAGCCAGGTCCCAGCTCTTTGCTCCTGTGTTGTGGGTGGATCAGACACATGAGATGCCCAGTGACTCACACCTGCCAACACATGTACTAATTGTGGCTTTTCCTTAAACCTGAACAAGCATCTGGGTGTTAGATGGCTGTATGGGTTTTTTTTTCATAAGCAATCCTTTAGGACTGGTGAAGAGAGATACATTTTCATGATGCAGCTATGCTCAGCTATAGGTAGATGAAGCACTCAGGTAGATATCAATAGTAAGCATGACGAGTTATGTCTGAGAACTGTCTAATTATTTTGATTCATCCACAAGGGTCACCAGATGACAAGATTATATGTGAATATCTAAACTACAGGCCTCAAAAATGAGATCAAAGCCACTGCTAGCCACCCTTGTCATCGTGGATGAAAAACACAGAGATCATTCAGTGTGCAAAAGCTCTTCATCTCTGTTTTAACTTTGCATCTTTATCCTATTTTTGCCCCACTGGTTTCACTTGAGAAAAATAATTCCAAATCAATTGCTCCTAAAACCTTTACCTACAGCTCAGGCACTGTACAACTCTTCACTATGGCCATTTTCCTTTAAATTGCTTGTTTTTTTTCATTCTGAAACAACTTGTCCCTGGGACTGTTTCTGTACCACAGGCACAGAAATGGACCAGTGAGTGATTCACTCTCAAAGACATCATGTATTTTACATTGTATCCATCTGTGCTATGACGATACCCTTCTTTATTTGATTATGTTCCTTGAACTCTCTAAATGCTAATTTAGGAAATTATTTGCTTGGCATTTTTTAAGGTTTTGTGTTGTTGTTATCACCATTATTTATAGAGACAATGAGCATAAGGAGATATTTGGAATCTTTGGGGCTTTTTCCTCAGTTTCTGAAAAGATTTTTGCTTTTAACAGATGAACTTAGGATAAAAGAGACTACGTCCTAGCATATCACTGCTTTCTGGTACTCTTATGGTAAATGAATATGTAATTCCTTGACTTATTACAAGCTAATACAAATCTGTATGGTTTTCCTCCATCTCTTTTAACCTCCTACATTCTTAGAGCATATGTTGAGAATACCACCCAAAGCAAAGGATCAGTGTAAAGCATCTGTTGCAAATTATCCAGCTGAGATTGATTGATTTTTCAATTTAAGCATTTAACTCTCTTGGTTTAGATTTCAACCTAGACCTCAACTGAATTCCAATAATGACACATGCCAGACTTACATGCTAGAGAGCTCCTGAAACTCAATAAATCCAACATTGGTACTTAATAGTTATTTAGGCACTGGCTGACCTTGCATCTTTCTAATAAACCTCTAGGAAACTAATAGGTTAAGACCTTGAAATGTCCCCTGTGGATTAAGCTTCCAAGGGTGGCAGGATGGAAGATTGCAACCTTCCTGTGTTTGAAGGTGTCTTGTTTTGGAACTCCCTATGCTTCTGAGGTCTGCAGCAATCCTTCTAGGATTGTTTAAACAGGATTTATAGCCAGGCAGTAAACCAAACTAGCAGTAAAAATTCTTAAATTATTGTTCTAGGCAGTCTTCTAAGCTGTACGGAAAATGTAATCACTTTCACTTATGAGTCTTGATTTATTTTTTCTGAAAGAAACCCTGTACTCTGGTAGCATTTTTGTCAACTTCTTTTGTTGTGGCAAAAACTGCATTTTACCTAGTTTTCTTCCTCTATTTCTGTCAGTATTTTCTGTTATTTGAATGCAATCTCATTCAGTTCAACAAAGTTACTAAGATAAATAAGTAGGAAATCCAGCTGTGACCATATCATTTGGAGGAAGGGATAAAGGTTCGTTGTAAGCCAACCAAGTGAATTGGATAGATTTCCACACATCAGTTGGAATATTGGATACTTGACCAGCAAGATAATTTTCAAGTTTGAAATCTGCTTCTGTTCCTAATGGAAATGTGAAAAAGTAATTTCTTACCACTTCTGTGAAATGTGTGTTGAGGGGCCAGAAAAGGAGATGCTAATGTGGGTGGCAAGAAGTCTTGCCATACAAAGCAGTTGCAGGAAACTTAGAGTATCAGAACCTTTGTTTTGTATTTGTTTAGGGGTTTTTTTGTTTGTCTGTGGGTTTTGTTTGTTTGTTATGTTTTGTTTCTCTGTGCAGTGAAAATTGAGAAATATGGACCTTTCTTTCACAAACTAAAAACTCTGTGTCTGATTTTCTCTACCCAAAAGAGACAAGGTGACCTGAGTGTAGAGCTTTCACTACTATGTTATGAAACTGCAAAGCCTGATGAATAGGCAACTACAGTTTGTTTACAGAATCATGGCACAGAAAGTCACCACGTCTTTGAAACTGAGCCGAGATCCATGCATTGAGCAGCAGATCTGTGTAACATTGTTGCAAACTGTAGTGAGGGAAATCAAGAGTCACATTTTCCCCTGAGATTGCAGGTAATTTTTATGTTTTTTACTTTCTGTTAAACAAGAAACCTGCAGTTACAAGTTAGTTCACAGTGAAAAGAAAAGCTTATTACCTGTGGGACCACCGAATCTGGGAAAGATTCAAGCCATGTTGCAGGTGAATACCCAATCTCAGTTACTGGCTGCACAGCCAGGAAAATGGGATGCTTTTCCCAAAGCATCAAGTCAGCAAAGAAGAGCTCTCACATTGCAGGAGGTCTATGTCTCCACAACCACAGGAGAGAAGGGATCGAGGTAAGCACATGGCCAGGATTGCTCCCTCACTCAGCTCCCGGGGAACATGAGCACAGAGGACCATTGTAACACTGACCCACAGGGCAGGAGAGCTTTGGGGATGTGCCCTCACGAATGCAACATGTTGCTGCTGCCTCCCTTGCGGTGGGTGCTTTGCTCTGTCAGTTGTCTGCAGTTTGTTGGGACCTGAGCCTTCCCTGATGAACTGCATTCCAGAAGGTGCCTTTGTTTCCTGTAGCATGTGCTTCCTTTACACTGTCTTTTGCTGCCCTGCCTATACCATGGTAATCAAAGAGTAAATCCTTTATAAGTGACTGCATGACAAGCACAAGACAGAGAGAAGAGACACTGTCCTATTCTTGTGGCTGAGAAGGGATTTAAGCTCTGTACAATGTGCCACAAAAGATTTCATGCAATGGTTGGAATTGCTTTATTTGTAACCAGAAATAACTGTGACAAAGACAGTTAAATTCTGCATCTGCTTTTGTCACCTAGATTCATGTTTTGTGATGGAGACCGGGGAGACAAAAAGAGTCAGTCTTATGGCAATATTGCTGTATGCCATGCTTTTATAATATTTATCTTTAAACAGAGACCTTCATTTGAATTGGGCAATTGTGATAAAGCAACAGAGACTTGCAGTGAAATGTCTCTATATTTTTGGTTATGGGTTTGAGTTTTTTGGGTAAATTGTTCCTCCAATTCCTGTTTCTGCTTTGAGGAAGATAATTCATTCTCTCCTAATTTGGTAATGATGCATTCATTTTTTTAACTTGGTAAATCATGTAACAGATTGGTTTCATTTCACAAAGGAAGAAGGAAAGGAGTACAGGCTTAGAGGACAGATAAAATGTCCTAAGTCTCCTGTTAAACTTAACTTGAGTAAACCTAAACCTTTGATTATGGCTCAACAATGGTTGAATAAGTCTTTCCTTTCCCCAGGTCCCAGCAGGTATCTGACTTGCTGACAGCAATTCCCGAATCTCACTAGAGCAGATAATTTGAGCTAAATCATACACTGTCCACTCATCTCGTGTTCAGACGACGAGGAGGTGATAGGTGTTTTCTGAGATGTTTCTGATATATGTGTTTCCCTGAGGTTGTGAACACTGATTACAGAAGCGAGTCAGAGTCCATGGAAAGGGAGTTTTCTGCTAGATAAACCTCTACAGTGTGATTTCACTGCAGGTTGAAGAGTGACTTCTGTCAGAAAAGAGAAACAGTATTAACTTTAAAGGTGGCCCTCAGAGTTAAGGGCAAAAGGCAGCAGTACTATTACTGGGCAGGATACCTTCTTGCCCTGCAGAGCAACTTTGTGATTTCAGAAATCTTCCTCTTGCTCCCATGAGGAGAGGTGAGAAAACCAGACTTGGGTGTTCAGTTGGAGTGCTATAGAAAGCCTTGTTCGCCCTGATGTAGAGCAGGAACCTGGACTGCTGTTTCCCATCTTCAGGCAAGTCACTGTCATCTTCTGGCTGCTCTGAGGTTTACTTTTGGTTCCTTTTACTGCACATGCACGGTTAAAAATGGGCACAAGTCCAAGCTGATGAGAGCAAGTGAGTGAGCATGATCAGCAAGAGCTGCTTTTCTAGTAATGTGTCTGAGTTAGGAGGAACAGAGACCAGGTCTCCTGCCTTGGGTAAATGACAGCCTGAACTGGCAGGTAACTAAAGAGCTCTGGGCTGTTTTTTTGATCCCCTCTCTGTGGCTTTGAACAGAATAAATGGAGAGATTTGCCGGTCTATTTTATCACTAGCTTCTCCCAAAAGGAACAGCCTGTCCAGCTGTGGAGGGGGAAAATTTACCTTACCTGGATGGCATGAGATTGGCTGGAAGCTGTCACACTGAAATGTTAGAGAAGGTCTCAGTATGTTCTACTTGAAGTGGCACTTGTCCCTTTAAAAACTGGAATGTTTGCAAAGGCATTTAAACCCATACATTATGAAGAAATAAAAATCATATTGCATTTAATTAAATATTCAAGGCTGTCTTCTTTTTTTTCTTTTTTGTTGAATTCCCTGTCCCCAGAAAAACCTATTTCAGCTTGGAAAATCTCATTCGAAATCAGAAATACTTTGGGGGCAACTAAATTAACTAGCGAGAAACTATTATCTACATATCTGTAGCTGTATAATCACACTTCAGATGATTAACTGTCACTTCCATGTCTTCATAGGAAGATTAAGTCTTTTCTTCCCATGACTAAAACTGAAACTAATGCTATCAGAAGTTCTGTGTTTGACAAATCTGGGGTCCAAAGTTCTCTTGCAGAAGAGTAGCGTAGACAAGATCTGAAATGATATGTCCTTAAAAAGGGGAAATGTTTATTTGGGAGTAATAACCATATCTTTGTGGCTTTCTGTTGCATTGCAGTACTACCTAGAACAAACAAAATATCTTGTGACGTGAAGTTTTGTTCACCACAAACAGTAAGAATTAATTTTGGAATCTTCTGAATGGGTTCTGTTTCTTTAACATTAGAAGCTTTTTCAAGACTTATCTGGGTTTGTTTAGCCAACTGATATGACAGTATGAAGTTTCCACGTTCACATCTCCTGTCTGACAAGCAGCAGGAATAAATGTATTGGAATTTTATTTTTTTTCCCAATTCAAAGCACACAACTTTGTCTAATTAGCCTGAAGAGGTTTGTGGAAATAAAGGTGTGAATCAAGGGTAATTAATGTTGACTACTTAGACTATCTCTAGGTGGTGAGGGAGAAAGAAGTATAAAAAATTCAGAACAAAAAAAAATCTCCCCAAAAATACTATCTTATTCTGCTCCTGTTGTGGAAAACCACTTTGCTACCAAGTAAATGCTGTGCAAACTGCTAGCTACTTCTTTTATTGTTATTTGACAGATGGATGTGCTTGTTTTTAATGGTCCCGTTCTGCCTTGATTATCTGCATCTTGTCACTTCTGGCTGAGCACAAGGAACATGTTGGCACATTTCAATGCGGACTACCTGTTGGTAGGAATATGCTTACAAACACTAATGTTGCAGCTGGAGTTAGCATATTTTTTTATGACTTGATTGAAGCATAGAATTGCTTTCTGAGCCCTGTGCACTTACTAGTTTCTAGAGGAAGTATCTTAGCAAGACAGGAGCTCCTTGCTCCTAGCATCCTCCTAGGGACACACAGTGTGAGGCCATGTGGTGGTTGAGTGCCAGCCTCGGTCATTAATGGGTCCCTCCTACTTCTCATTGACACCTGCTTAGCCAGAGTTAATTTGGTTTTTTGCAAAGAACTGAGACTAACCCCAGGTTTCTGGACATTGTTCCTCTGCTTAGTAATGGGACACCTGTTTATGACCATTTGCTATTATTTTGTGCTGTGGGTTTTGGTGGTGCTAGCCAACAAAATTCTCAAGACTGACTTTATGCTTAGGCAAAGCGGGCATTTGCCAGCAAAGTGACTGTGGAACAAAAGACCAGCTTATGATTCTCTGTGCTCTTTTGACTGTGCTTAGGAGCCTGGAAAACTGAGCCTCAGAAGGGGCTTTTTCTGCAGAAATACAGCAACCATTCCTCTCCCTTGCAAACAGCAAATTTGACTCTCTTGATCTCTCCTCTTTTTCTGTCATCCTTATCTTGTTTCTTTCCATAGCTGGAGTTATGTATCCCTGTTAGAGGCTTAAGTTTTCATCCTTGGAAAAGTTAAATTCTCACTGCATTTCTCAAAAGCTTTGAGGTGGCCTCATCTGTCACTGTATATCTGGATTCCTCTACCCTAGTTACATAGCCCTGCAGTTTCTGAGAATTATGGGTGCACTGTAGCAAATTATTTGCTTTCCCACATCCCTTCATAGAAGAATGAGTGGGTTTTTTCCTCATGAAGCATTCAGCCTCTGTGAAAGCATCCACATTTCTATCCTCCCAAAACCTCCAAGGACTGATAGTGTCTTTATCTTGCTCTACCTCACCTTTCTTCTCTCTATGCCCTTTCTAAATGGACAGCACAGAAAGCTCTGCATAGAAAGACATGGGTTTTGCACATACAGCATGAACGCTGCCAATTGCAGTGTGGAGCTCCACACAGAGTGGAGCTTTTTCATCCCAAAATAGTGAGGGAGGACCTAACACTGTGTTAAATGGAGTGCAGAAATAGACACCGGTGGCTCCATAATACAACTCCCCCTCTGCAGGAATGCACAGCATGCTTGAGCAGCATGAAGGGAATGATGACAGCAGGCAAGTCCCTTCACAGGGACTCTCAGGAATTTGGAGTGGTGTGGGAGCACCTCCGTTCTGGAGCAGAACAGCAGTTTCACAGTGTCCGAACAGCAGTAGATCAATCAGAGAAAGTGCTAGTCTCATGGAAAACCTGGAAAAAGTTTGGCCAGCTTTCCGCATTCAATGTTGTGGCTCTTAGCAGAGAGCTGTAAGTGACACACGTGATTGTTTTGTTGGTTCTCTGTCTGCTGCCAAAGAAAGTGGTGTGGATCCTGTGGGTGACGTGCAGCTGCTGAGCCAGCCAGCTCTCAGGCCAGCCTGGCTGCCTGCCACCCACATGCTGGCTGAGCCCTGGCTGCTGGGGATGGATTTCAGTGTGTGGTTTTCCTTCTCATTGCGGGGTATGTTCGTTTTGCATCCTGCCATGCCTCTGACTGGTATCTCTTCTATGATATTGTGGGGGAATCTCTTCAAAACAGCTCCATGTGAAGGTCTCTGGGAAAATAGTCTCCTGATTTTAAATGATGTTAATATAACCAAAATAAGCTGTACAGTGCATGACCATTAGCATTTGTTAAAGGAGTGGGATCTGCTAGGTCCCAAACAAACAGATTTATATATCATGCCATCTTCCCCCACACCTGCTAGACTAACATTTCTCCAGACAGCTCAGCATGAGGGCAGAGATCAAATGGCTTTCCTTAGGTACTCTCTGAAGCTAACCCTGTGGTCTCTAACATTGCATTCTTCAGGAATTTCTTTTAGAACACTTTTATTTATTTATTTATTTATTTATTTATTTATTTATTTAACTCCTGAGTTTGGTGTTGGTGGAATATTTTTTCTTTTTTCATTGCTGGCAAAAACCTCTAAGTAAATTGGAGAGAAGCAAGTCCCAGGAGCATGATAGCATGCTTCACTTACAGTTACTGCTGCTGTTTGTGTACACACATAGATGTATGTGCAGCTGCTTTATCCAAAATAGTGGTGATCATAAACATTACTGGTGGTTGTTTTTCTACACGTTTAAATGGACTGAAACAATAAATTTACTAGCTCAGATTTCTTTCCTGAGTTCCAGTTGGTAGCCCACAAATAATACCACAGTGTTAGTTACAAGGGTTCTATTTAAAACTGGACAGTTTTTCTTTGCCTTAATCATCCAAGTTCATGAATACACCCATCTTGCTAAGACTATGCCACTCAGTAGAACCCTCTTGAATTTAAAAAACAAACAAAACAAGAGAAGGGCAGAGAATGTGACCTTATACCTCTGTTTAGTATGATCTCAACTTCAGTCATGCTTTGAATTGTTTATCAATTGAACAGCAAGATAATTATACCTGGATCTGGATTCCTTTAAAGCAAGGCCAGGCTCTTTTCAGTGGTGCCAGGGACAGGACAAGAGGTAACAGAGAGAAACAGAAGAGGCTTCATCAGAGCATCTGGAAACACTTTTTCACTCTGAGTGTAACCAAGCATAGAAACAGCCTACCCAGAGAGGAAGTGGTGTTTCCATCCTTGCAAATGTTCAAAACCCTACCTGGACATGATCCTGAGTATCTGGCGCTGGGTGGTCCTGCTTGAGGAGGGGGATGGACAAGATGACCTCCAGAGCTCACTTCCACTCTCAACTGCTCTGTGATTCTATGATCACAGCACTTGTCCCTCTTCACCTTTACATGATTTCTTCCAAGACAGAGTAGGTGATGAAAGGGAAAGAAAGGAATGACACAGAATGATAGGGGAAACCTTTAGGAATGGGATAGGGAGACATGATGAAACCTCTGAAATGTGAGGAAACAAGAGGTTGTCCCAAAAAAAAACCCAGTGGAAATGCAGTGCAGCAGAATGCCAGGGACTGACCCAGATGCAGGAAGACCAGTCCAGAAAAGTCATTAAGTCTACACTGCTCTGGGTGTGAGCACCAATGATTTGAACATGGATATGGATCTGTAAGGAGCTTCTTGGATGTTGAGTCCTCTTCCTTTCTATGTGATGCAGCTGTGATACAGAGCTACACTGCAATGCTAAACCAAGAGCCCAGGCTCCCTGACAGATCTTGGCATTGATGTGACTTTTGCTCCTGGCCCAGGAATGGACCATTTGGCAATGGCCCTTGCTGCTCCTAGAGGCCTCTACTGTACTGATCCTGGGGCTGCAGAAGAGAGTGTCAGCCCAGAGACATGATGAACACAAACTGAGAAAAGGGCTTCTATTAGTTTATAACCTGCAGAATATCAAAAAAAAGCTGTAAGAAAAGAGGAAGCATCCTGTGTTCATCACCTTAACATAAGCAGGAATGTTGCTTTATTTATTTTTTCTTTTCTTTCCCTTCTATTCCCCTACCCCACTCCTCCCCTTGGTAACATCATTATGCCTTTTCTATGTGTGACCTGGGGGTAGTCGTTGATGCTTTCACTACGGAAAAGATCCCTTCATACCACAAAACAGGTTGAGGTTGTGCCTATTCAATTTTTTTTTAGTTGAATTCTGTTTGTTCAGTTATCTGCCCAGTGGCAAGGGACAGGTGCCACTCTTCTGAAGAGAGATTATACTGAACTGTTACAAGAGTCCTTTTAACAGGCTTTTATATTAATGATACCTAGCTGTGTTAATGCTTAATTCTCCTTTTTCCCTTTTTTTTTTTTAATCTTCATGGAATAAAAATATGAAACAGGGACATTGCTATGGCCACCAGCAGTTTAAGCAGAACACTTACTGTGTTATTTATCTGTCCTTACTAGCAGAAACTTTCTTGGTTTCCAGAGTATTGTTCCTGAAACTATTTTCTTTAAAAGAGGCTAGGCCATCTCTTTACAATGAACAGGAACAATTTTCTGTTTGTGTGGGGTTTTGTGGATTTTTTTTTTGTTTGGTTTTTTTGAGGGGTGGTTTAGAGGTTTTCTTGCCCTTTTTTTGTGAGTTTTAGTTGTTTGACTTGTTCTTAAATAATAGAATTTTGTTGCAAATTAGATGCATCAGTGGAGCTGTTACCACTCAACATAAGTAGGAGAAGAGAAGCTCCTTGAGAGTCTGCTGATGTGTGTGTGCGTGTGTTTGAGGAGGCTAATGTTAGGGGCTGGCATATCCTGGCTGCTGGGAGGGAATGTTTCAGAAGTTCCCTCATCAAAAACTATTGTTGCTGTCAGCAGGGGAGGGTAGCAGGCTCAATGCAGGGACTGAAAAGGGTTTTCTTTGATTTGGTTTCTCCTAGTGAGGAATTTTCAGAATATGAGTGTCAGGTGGAAAAAACACTGAGATGCCCAACAAAAATGCCTAGGTGGATTGGGAGCAAAAAGAGGTCTGACAGTAAAGCCTATCCTCTTTTGCTATCATCTTTCTAGCACATGCTTTGGTCTTTTGATGATAATTGTGGCTGAATATAGGCCTAATGTACCCTAGTGGTGATCCCCAATCCCAACCACTCTCTTCTTCATACCTTCGTAGAATTTGTACTGCACATCCTGCAGACATTGCAGTAACACTTTGAAATTCCCTCTTTTGGGGTAGCCTCCTCTGGATTCCATTAGGTCACAAATTCTTGAAACTAAATGTTCTTCCCTAACTGATTCTCCACATCTCCACGGTGTTTCTAACTTTAAATTTGTTAGTATACCTTGGTGTAAACCTTAAGTGTCCCGTTAAGACCTGTCTTCTATTTCCTGGGAAAGTGTCCCCTGAAGTAACCTCAGAGTGTCCACCGAAATTTCTAAGGTAAAAGAGGGTTGTCAGGGCTTTGGAATATCCAGAGAAAGTTGATGTGTTTCCCAGAGGTGTTTAAATGTTCTACACAGCATTTCTTAAATGTTGCATTATGTTTTCCCTGTGGCACTCACATAATCTTGTTTCAGTAATTGAAAGTTACAGAAATTGGAGCTTTATCATTTAATAACCTTCCTACTTGCTGTTTGCTCAGATGACTATGATCTAGTTAAAAACATTATGTAAATGTATTTATAAACAAAAAGTAATCAACCTCTAGAGGAAGGAAATCCAAAGCAGGAATACACTAAAAGTAAGAGACAAAAAATAATATACCTGAGACTTGAATTCAGAAAAATATTGATCAGCCCCAGTTTTATGTGAAAACAGTGCATGTGCTGACTACTTAACAACCATGACATTCTTGATTTCTTGTAGAGTGTTAACTTTAGTAATGAAGTATTTTGACTGACATCAAGTGAGAGAAGCTTAATATCTGACTAATCTCTTATTAGGACACTTTATTTGCACTTGTCAAAAAGATGGTTTCTTCAGTCTTTTATATCTGTGATCTAAGATCCAGCCCTCCAATACAGATTGTAGTTTGTTTTTTGAAGTTCTGAAATATAAACTATCAGCAGAAATGGAATAAAAGTACACTTCTGGCTACTTCAGTGAGGACGAGGACAAGGGCACCTGTTTGGTTCTCAGTCTGAACATTCAGCTCTGAGCCACTGCATATTTCAAGTGGTTATGAAGTTGTACATTACCATCATAAGTCTCTTAGGGTGAATATATGAGCACTTGATAAAGACCTGGCAGTTTTGTCAATCTGTAAGAGGCATCAATTTTTTTTTCCTGAGTTTATTTCCAGGAAGAGAGAACATAAGGCATAATTTAATCTGTTTTAGGGTAATTGTCACTGTTTTCAGTGGTAATAGGAGATTGGGGTGGCTGGGATAATTCAGTACATGGAAAAAAGTATCAAAGGTTTCAGTCCAACGTAACTTCCAGCTTTTTTGATAGAGGAGAGTGATACTAGATCAACTAACCCTACATAAAGAAACAAATTCTCAAGCCCACTGTTGACAGTAAAGGACACAGTATTTTTAGGAGAGGTGCCAAATGCATCGCTCTAATTATTCAATGCACAAACGTCCTAAAAGAATAGGTAGGGGGGATTGTATTTCTTTCCACTCTTGAGGTGATTAATTGAATGCTGTTCAGTGAGCAACAAGTCCATCTTTTCACAGGACTGTTCTCTCATGCCTGTTTTTCAAAAGATCCATAAATCCATGGACTTTTCCTTCTCACATTAAGATCTAGTTAACAGCTCTACCTCTATACATTCAATAAGCTTTGCCCAGTTTCTACTCACAGAAGTTTCTAAATCAATGTGTTAGGCAGATGTAGAGAGAATATGATTTCTGTTCTCAGCCATCTCCTTACCAGGGCAGTTGGTACAAATTTTATTGGAAATTTCTCCTGGCAGTATGTGCCACTTATTTTCCTTTAATCCTGTTTTCATTTCACCTCATAATGATTTCAGGAATGTTTTTAGTTTCCAAAGCCAAGGAAACAATTTCTTCTTGGTGGAAATAGCATTGGCTGTTAAATAAAAAGAAATGTGCTTTTCTGGCTAAGCTTTGTGAAGACGATTGTACAATCTGTACTGTACGCTTGGAAACTGCTGCAACAAGACGTGTACCATATGGTGTATATGGCATTCCCTTACCTCAAATGCTCCCTTACTCAGGCTGGCATGGTTGGTAATGAGCTCATTTTTGAGTAAGGGAAATATGGGTGATTTTTGTCTTTTTTTGAGTGGGGGTTGTGGTAGGTGAGAGGAAGGAAGCAGAAATCTCTACATGGGAGAACAGGGCAAAGAAATGTTGTCATTCCTCACCTCTGCTGGTTCTCCAATCAGCTTGAAGTCTATAGAAAACAGGAACTTCATTAGGCAAAAAAAGAGAGACCATTGAGCTGAGGTTAAGTTTAACATGATGCCATGACAGGAAAATAGAACTTAAGTAAGAAGGTTTTTGTTTCTCTTTCCCTCTGGCAGAGGCATAGTCCATGAATATGTGGGAAATGAGCACAATAGGGGAGGTGAAATTTTACTGTGTGAGAAGAGAATGGGAGGCTCATAACCTTGGGAAACATTTCTGCATGTTGCATTCTTCTCCTTGAAAGTCACCTTAGAGAAAACTCTAGGAGTGTGATACGGAGAAGTTTAAAATTAAAATTTTCTCTACCTAGGTGCTCCTAAAAAACACAGACAGAGAGGGAAATCCATTTAGACTATCACTCCTCTCAGGCAAAGTAGGTTTAGCATGTCACCATACTTTCCTGATCTGCCTAAATAGAGACAGCCAGTTCAGGGAAATTGATAACCTGTATGACTAAGCTGACACAAAACACTGTTTTGGACTCCCTCCTATTAGATGTACTTGTTCATGGTGTGTATCTTGGTAAAGGATGGTCTCTCTGAAATAAGCAAGTAGTAGACCACTTGTGCCTACGAAAGCTTGAGATGGCTTTTTTCTCTCTCACCAGGATATTGTATTCTACATTTATTAAAGATGAAGTCCATCCAAAGTAACATGAAGTGAGATGTCAGGCACATTAAGGATAAATGTCTATGATGTAGAACCTGAATAAAAGGTTCTTGAGCTTACATATTCTTACTAATCTATTCTAATGTCCTAACACAGGACAAATCATGGGAGTAAAAGGAATACATTGATCCTGAATAAAAGAAATATCCTTTGTTAAGAGCCAAAATATGATCTTTTGCTACAGGCTATAAGTGTTACAATGCCTGTGTAGAATTTTCTATCAAGAACCTCAACACTAATCTGAGACAATGGGTAAAACAGGCATACTGGGGCCTAAAACTCCAGTTGTGGGTAGGGCAAGCTGCATGAAAAATAAGGTGTGGTAGCAGCACACAATTTTCATGCAGTGAACAAAACTACAGTCCCATTGTAGTTACACCATGAACATTGTTAGGGCAGCCAAGATCTGGCAACTGAGGGGTCTTCTGTAGGATTGCTTTTGCCATGAGAGGTGTAATGTGTTGCCTTAGAGAACAAATTGAGCAAGGGATGATGATGCAAAGCCCCAAGCTTCTTTCTTGAATGCATATGGTCCTATTACTCTCTGACTTTTAGGGCTTTGTTGAATATTGGGCTCTCACTTTCATTACTTGGGGATGAACATGAACAGAAAATGGAAAAACAGACTGCATCATTTTTGTGTTCCTGTCTTACCATTTTAGCTAAAGACACCTCAATAACAATTCATGACAAAATAAATGTGTATAGTATTAAAAGGTAAAAAATCTAATTGCTAATTTGGAGAGTTTGAAGAAAGGCATCAAGAATAGAGCATTTGCCTGTTTGAAAAAAGCTGAATTTCCTAAGCTTAAATTGGCACTTTTAAAACAAAAAATAGATTTACATTGTGATGAGTGTTAAGCAACAGACCACTATTTGTGGGGTATCACCTAACTTATTGAAATGAACACAAATATGTATTCTTTAATTTTTCATTATCTGAAGTCTTCACAAGTTCATGAGGGTTTCTCACTGCATGTTTCTTATGGTGTGTTAGAGAAAGGAGAACATGCCTTAGCCAATGAAATATATTTGCACAGAAAAAAAAAAAGAATAACTGCATTTTTATATACATATATGTACAGTCAGGTTAGAAGTCAGTAAACACTTGCACATTTCTCTCTATGGAAGCAGTCTTTAATTCTCTATTATTTTACTTTTCATCATTTATCAATCTGCAAATCAGAATTTAAAATGTCATCATGCTGATTTGGCAACAGCCCTTTTGCATTAATTTGTACTGGCAGTGTTAAGAAAAGGAGAACCAGAGCCTGAAACATCAGTGTCTATTCAGAAAACTGTCAGACAGGAACACGTGTCCTGCTGCCACACAGGAGTGGACTTGAATTAAAATCCCAAGTTGTATTTGCACTGTGGATCACCATCTCACTTCCTGGGTTGCATAAATCTATTCAAGGACAAGGATCATTCCACACTCTGAGGTGCAAATAGAAGCAATTTCACCAAGAAATTGGTGAAATAACAAGAATAGAAATATCTAGTCAGAGGCCATCAGACTCATGTTTCCTTGGGAATGCTCAATCATAATTTGCAGGACAGACTAAGACAGTAATAAAGCTTTTGGGGGGTATAGCATGACCTCTTTGTCCAAGAGCTTTAGAATATATTATTTCATATATATATTAAATATAGCATATATTAAAACTCCTGGAAGAAACAGCTTTCAAAGAGAATATCAAATATTGGAACAACTGGACAGATCCTTAAGACTTTTCACAGTATACTGACTTCCAGTGGAAGCTTCAATGTAAATAAAATGTTTATCTAATTTGAAAACCAAATACCAAGTTAGATTGGTTCTTTCCTTGTAAAATGCAAAAGAAGAAAAATACTCAGTATCCACAGAGATTTTCCTTTCAGGTTTCAAATGAGGGACTTTTGTAATTAAAAAACCCCTCAGCTCTGAGGATGTATAAAGTTCTTTTCCTGCTTCGGATGATGAAAGTATATGCTTTTGTACTTTTTCCCAAAATCATTTTTACCTCAGGACTTACCATGATTTATTGCCTACCTGCAGTTCCATGCAGAAAGACCTAAAGATAGTTTATTATCTTGTACTTGGTCTTATATGTGTGAGACCAAATCTTCCTCGGGGTTCTGAGCAGGGGTGGCTGAAAATCTTCTCTGTTATGTAGACATGGGTTTAGCTGAAAAATCACTGGATTGACTAGGGAGTCTGTTTAAGATGCACTGTTTCTCTGGATAACCTCTTGACCAGAGCATACCCACTACTTCTAGAGTTGTGTTATATTAAGAAATTATGAGCTTGAGAACAATGTCTTATTTGCTACTTCCAAAACTGTGATTATCAGCTTAGTATTGTCACCTTCTTGCTGTTTTACCCTTTGAACACACATGGCTTTGCACATATGTATTGTAGTCCCTGTGAGCACCTGCTCCAGCTGAAAGCCAGATCTGAAACCAGATGTGCTGAACTCCACCTTAATCTACATCGTTTAACTTTTTAGTGTTGTCTGATCAGCCTATTTCCCGGCATGCTTTCATCTAAAACCTGAAATCTTTCTGGACTGTATTCCTTTCTTAAAAATATGTATCAAACTACTTATTCTTCTCCCAGCCCCAGGAAACAATAGACTATGTTATAAATCTCATTTGCCACTAAAAGAAATTCATTTTAACCTTTATAGTTTTGAGTGAATGCTTAGGGATTTGTTCCTGTTCTCCACAGCTTAAAAAAAAAAAAAACAAAAAAACCAAAACAAAAACACAAACAAACCAAAAAGCAAATAATAAAGCATCTTGGCATGATAACCATTTTCTGTTGGCTCAATTTATTATTCTCCATGTGTGTGGTTTTGACATTCAATCCCCTGAAGACCTTATTTTAGACTTCCTGAAATAAAATTCCACAACAACTTTCATAGGTTTTTTGGTTGAATGAAAATTCAGGGGTCCCTTCGTTAAAATTATAGTCCCAGCACTGCTCCCTCACTTTGAGCAGAGATTAAATTAATTTCTTGTAAAATAAATTTGATGCCAGCTCTGTGTCTGAGTGAGGACGTGAGGATCTGAGTGTAGCAGGAAATACGGACCCACAGTGTAATTACCTTCTGGCATCTGAAGGTCAATGCCACTTTATCCTGTGACTACTCAAATCTTCCTCGAAGCCAGGAAATGCCGATATATTGATGATGATCAGGAGCATAACAAGCATAAGGATCCAAGCTACGCTAACCTAATATTGGGTGAACAGTATTTTTGGCTTCTCCAACACTCCCAGGAACACCTAATTCTTCTTTTTGTCTGATTCCTCTTTGACCAAAAACCTACACCAAGGGTGGCTCATCCAGCAGCTGGAGGAGGCACATTCATTCCTGCCATCGCTGAGCAGGCCCTCGTGCCTGGCTGCAAGCCCCAGGTACCAGCTTCATAGGTGTAATCACAACCATAAAACACGTGTTTCTCAAGCTCAGTGAAGGCTTAGCACCATATGGTTGTCAGTGTTCACAAATGAGGTGTTATTAAGTTGTCAGTTGCTTACAGAAGGGAAGTAGAATGGACTGGATGAAGAGGGAGGAGTGATCTTGAGTTAATGGAGACTATTGTGACACACTAAGCAGTGAATAACACCATGGGTAATAACTAGCTTGTTCTCATCCATATCCCTTTTCATGTGCACCTTCTTTTATTACATACACGATCAAGTAGTCAGTGCATATGGCTGGAGGCAAGGAATTAAAAGGTATAAATAACACACACTTTAATTGAAATCCAACTGTGAATGCCTGGCCTCTGTGATTAAACCTTTTATCACATAGATTGTCCCACCACAAGTACATTCATACTGCTCAGAGAACTACTTAGCTAAAAAAAAAAAAAAGGCCTTTCTTTCTTTCTTTCCGATGTCCAAATTGAATCATTTGAGAATTTCTTTGGCAGTACCAAAGGGCAACTATTGTGGATATAACAAATGCATTCTTGCATGCATGTAAAACCCTCCTGCAGTCTCTTCAGCTCAAATGCTGGTGGCAAGCACTTTGAAAATGCCAACACTGCAAAGAGAGAGGGGGAATGAGAGCTGGCATTATGGATACTGAGAGTCATCTGCCTTAGGGTTTTCCTCTCCTCTTATAGCTCATTAATGTGATCCCTAGGATTTCCTAAAAATAATAAAAAAATGTTGGATTGGGCCAGCCTTGGTGGCATTGCCTAAGTACAAAGGCTTGATGCTGGGTTTCTCCAGGCTTTCTGTCTTTATCAAACTTCAGTGAAAAGGCTTGATGAGCAGGCTGCTGAACTAGCAGTGTGATTCCTAGGGGAATTTAGCTGTGTGAATAGATCAACACTTGCCTGAAAATAGGGGCACCACTGGTGTCATCCTTTACACAATAGGTAGCAGAGTGGGACCTTGATTACTATGATGGAAACAGCAATGTGTAATATTTATTATAGATTACTTCATGGGTAGACTGTCTGCAGTGGTGATGAATTAACATTTTCCAGGGGAGAGGGATGACTGGCTGTTACTAAGCCTAAAATTTAGGAGTTTGGTTTGTTTACAACTCTGTCTGGAAAGAGTTCTCTGAACATTATCCAAGATTTACACTTATGTGATATGATAACCAGGCTGAAAAAAACCACTGTTCTTGACAGCAGTATCCAAGTATTTTTCTAGTTCAGGTGTGTGATATCTGTAGTGTGATGGACTTCTTTTAGCAAGTCAGTGCTGACATAAACTTGATGCTTGGTGTTCCCCAAATAAAATTATGTAGAGGAAAATCTCTGTGTCCAAGCTACAAAAAAAAGCTGATTGCTGTGGAGAATGCAGAAAAATAACATTGTACAAAGCTCACAGTCCTGCATTAGTGCAGTGAATAGCCCTGATAATATATTTTAAATTACTTAGTTAAAGATATTCGGTTTCTCTCAAGGAGATTTATCACCCAAGACAAGCTTTTGTGGAATGTTTTTGAACCTAAACTACATAAAAGAGGCCAGTAAATATAGACCACCAAAAGGAGAGAAGAGCTCTGGGAGCCGTTACAGTTATAAATTATTCGGTTTTACTGCAGCATGCAGCTGGAAGGTTCTTCCTTGATTTAAACAGATGTTTTGTTTCCCCTTTGTTGCTGTCATTTGCACTTGACCTGCCAAGAATCCAAAGGCAGTTGAGCCAGGTAAATCAGTATTTCGAGTACTGCCAATTAAGTATGGCACTGAGAAGAACTCTGAATTAAAAATCTAAATGAGAAGTCTTATATGACTTCAGGTGAAAGGAGGAGCTTGAAACTGGTAGCACTAGATTTTCATCTATAGAAGACAACAAGCATCACACAAGTTGTTTTATCCTTCATGCAGCACCTAAAGTTATGAACCTAAACTGTTTGAGCTTAAATTTTTACAACTTTCTTAAGTTTTACTTTTTTTTTTTTTTACCGTATTTAAGTTGAAGTGCAGGAGTACGTGTTTCAAGAAGAACACCCTTGGCATTTGAAAGAAGAGAATTTAATAAGCTAAATTATAGAAAGAAATAGATTAGTTTTTTACCCCACAGTCTTCTTTCAGAAAGGACTCCCCAAAGCCCTTTTCAAATCAGCAGCTTCCATCCCAGGGAAGAACAGGATGAAGGCTCACCTTGTTGCAGCATACGCCAAGATTCTCTCTAGTGTGTCTCTATCGCCTTCTCCGAGACTGCTTTTGCTTTGAAGCAGGGTAGGAGAAAGAAGAATCCTGCAGGGACAGTGCAGGCAAAAATAAGTGCTCTGATGTACTCTACAGT
Source organism: Phainopepla nitens (assembly GCA_013400175.1). NCBI lineage: Eukaryota > Metazoa > Chordata > Aves > Passeriformes > Bombycillidae > Phainopepla > Phainopepla nitens. Next base: position 811,875 of record VXBQ01008792.1, on the reverse strand, counting down.
GGTTCATGCATATATACAGGGGATGTATAAAAGCTGTTTTATTGGCAAGGGGGCTGTTGGCCAAGGCACCATGGTTATACAAAAGTACCTTGGGACCAGTACGTTCCACAAGAGCAGACACTGTGAATTTTGAATTACTGTTGCCTCTAAAACATTATGCTGCCAATAGTGCTGTACCTCCACACAGTAATTGTCATTCAGCACTCAGACTTTGCCAGCTATTTTGAAGTTCCACAGAAAATCAATGTGTCCTCGGTGTTTCACAACACCAGATCCTAGTGGTTCAATGTCATCCTGATACAAATGAAATACTTCGTCTTATAAAAACTTGGTAAATATGAGAACATATATATTGTGGGGAATAATTCTCTATTGCTGAACCCTCTGCTCAGGAGCTCATACATGCCTGTTCTATTTTGGGCCTTTTGCAATAATGCTGAAATTTTTCAGTTTGACAGGAAATTTCTTCCCATCAGTTCATACTGGGTTAGAGCAAGGAAAAGGATGGTAAGTGTTATGCCAAAAGGAAAAAAAAAATATTCCCTCTCACAAAACTTGTGGAAACTTATCAAATTTATTGAAGGAGGTAACCAACAAATTGAACAAATCCCCCCAAACCCGCTCTGGGTAGTTTTATCAAGCATGACCTCCTACAGGTCAGAGGCTGTAGAAGGTCTTCAGTCTAGGGCAGAATGGAGGTTTACTTTGAGATCTGTTTACAGCAGGGTAAGAATAAATCTGGAAAATGTATAAAAAGGGTTATGACCCAAAGTAGCCCTTGTGATATGCAGTCTTTTTAAATCTTACTAACCTACAGAACTTCAGTCTGCTCAGGCTCTGTTGCCAAAGTCTAAGCTGTGCTGTGACGTGTCGTCCTGTCCTTGATGGAAGCATAGTGTTCACAAGTCCTCCAAAAGCCCTGGAAAACCCTCATTCTCAAATGCAATATCAATCTGTGATGTACCAGATCATGAAAAACATTCACATGAGTCCCCTGGCACGTGGAAAATTATATCTTGGTAAAGGAATGCTGTCAACAGGGACAATGTCCTTGCTTGGAAGATGATCCAATTTGTTGTGTCCTTGTGTAGAGGTGATCAATATCTTGGGCACTGTGTAACTCCATTGTCATGATAGTCCTGTAAAATTAATTTGTCATGTCTGTATAAATTTGTGCCAAGCTATCTCAATTTTCGAGTGATAGTCATGTTAAGAAGCCAAAGCCAAATAGAATGTGATTTCAAGAACATTTCAGGCACATACATTAATTATCAATTACTTCATTTAGAACTGCACACACAGTCTAGGTAAATTTTGTGATATTAGATTTATCTTCAGTATTGTCAGTAAAAGTTTGGTGTGACATTACTTGAACTTATAGTCCAGGAATGAAGGCATTGCAGCAATGGAGGACAAAAAGTGAGTGAACTACCTATATTAATTACTGAGCTTTTTCACAAGAAAAAATTGCATATTTTATTTTTTTTTCTCTTATTTTCTGTAGAAAACATTGTTACCATATATATGTGGACTATATCTTGTTGACAGGGGGAGGTTTTGCTTTTTACCTATGCTGATATCATTAAATTGGCAAAACCCCTGTAGAGTGAACACAGTTTTTGCTAGAATAAAAGTGTTTGTATTAGTATATCTTATTCTATTTCAGCAGGAGAAATAATTTATACACCCATAAATCCGCTTATGTTTTTCAGACTACGTCTGTGCTAGGGCTTTTATTGTAGTACTTCACTGGCAGACAGGCTCACTAACTCCCTTTCTACCCCAACACTGAATCGGGGTAATGTGCCAGTAGGCACAGCATTATCCTTGCCTAAGTTTTCCCAGAGCAAGCAGAAGGTAATTGTGAGATCTTCTCAGAAAAAAAAAGTCAGAGTTTTCTCTTTTTGGAGAGTATAAAATCCTTCTGAGATCAAAAGGTAAACAAGTTTTAGTCGTAAACCTTTAGAAACCCAGACACTTAATTTTTGAATTCTTCCTCTGTGTTTCTCCAGAGATGCTTGCATGGTTTATGTTGCCAATCTGCTCTGCACTCCAAACACCCTTTGTGAAACTCACCTTCCAGCTTCAAGTTCTTGTCTTGCAGGCATGTTATAGTTCATCACTGATGTCCTTGGTAAAGCACAAAGGAGCCAGGTGGTGAATGCAGCTCATAAGGGAGGACTTCTATTGCCTGAAAAGACATGGAGGTACTTACATGTGAAAAACGGGAGAGGAAAGATATTTTTTATTTATAACTTACAAAAAAAAAAAATGGCCTCTTGTTCTCAATAAAAAAATTCACAAGGAAGGGATATTTTGGAGATGAAAAAGACAAAAATCCCCCAAACACATTCTCCTTGATTAAAGACCCTATTTCCCTTTCTTCTGCAAAATAAATGGATTGTAGGAGAAAAGGCACCACACCAATGAACCTGATAACCTTTGGTCAAGAATGTTGGGATTACAGTCACCAGCTGTAGTGTGTCATGAGCAGTGACTGAGACCATTCGCCTCTCACAGCTCATTATGTGAGCCCCTTCTTTCCAATGGTTTTCACCATGACATCCAGCGTGAACACTAAAAAGCCAACCTGAGAAAGCCATTGCAAGGGGCTCCTGAAGCATCTGTTTTAAAGGCAAAGTATGTTAAACATTACTTGAAATTAACACACTGCCTACAAAGGATAAATCCACGTGACTGTCTGACCTGTTGGATTTCCACTTCCCTTCAGTCTGAGGTTTCACAGGGCTCAGTGACAAAAACAATTGTGCTGCAAGCTGCTGACAGAAGAGGAAGCAGAGGGAAGGCTGTATTTCTCTGGCCACAAGTACAAGTTCAGATTTCATGCCCCACCAGAGTGGTTTTAGACTTTTTTACGAAGTTTTTTTTTAATTTTTGGGAACTAGTATACTGTCTCCTCTCTTCTGCCTTGATATAAGTTTATAATAGTATTATAAGTGTTGAAAGATAATGTTCAAAGCACCCAAAAATATTGTGCACTAGATTAATTCAAATTAGAGTTCCTTGAGTTAAATCCCTGCCAAGCAATTCCTCTGAAATTTAGAGAGTTGTGTAAGCCAGGGACCCAGAACAAAGCGCTCACAAACTTCTAGGTAATTTAAATCTGGACTCAGGCATTTTATTGACATGTCTATTCGATGTGATTTTTTTTTTTTAAGTCTCTGTCCCTTTATTTGACTGTCTGAATTTTGATTCCATATTAGGAGTAAAAAAAAAAAGCCTTTTGCAATTTTCACAACCTAGGTAAAAACAAAAAAAATTAAAAAAAACATTAATAAGCCTTTTCTGGCTTTGCAGGATTCTGATTTGCATTTTGTATTTTGAAGATTTTGGGAGAAAAAAATCTGATATTTTCCTGCTTTCATGAATAGAGCACCCACGCCTTTTAGAGACATTCCTACTCACCATCTCATCAAATTACAGATGGGCTGAACACTGATTATCCAAACCTTGGTTTTTTATTTGCTTGATGAAGTGTCACCATGGTATTACCAGGCTTAATAATTTGGAAAGTCACAATTTGATTATCTTCATTTTAATACAACTCTACCTTGACAATCAAGTGTTTGTGAATTCCTTGACTGCAGTCAGTCTCCTGGGAGGCTGTGCCTCCAGTCAGTCCTGTGGCAGGGCTGGCCTCTGGTCTGAGCAGGAGGGAGGGGAGCCTCGCAGGATGTCTTTTGTTGTACAGCCTCTAACATAGACCTTATTCGCTGCTTTCTAGCCCAGACTCCATCTCTGAGAGCTTTACCGTTGCACAGTTTTTGTAGCATAGTCATATTATCCCCATTTGGCTGCCCTGTGCCAGTTCTTAGCGTCCACCCCCTACTGCACAACTTTACTCCTGGTCCTTATCTCCAAATCCCTGCTCAGCTTTTTGTTTCTGAAACCACGCACTGGCCTTGCTCCAGCTCTTCAAAATTTATTTCCCTCGCTTTTACTGGGATTCCCATACTTCTGGATTCTTGACCCTCTTTCCAGCTTAATTTTCAAACTGGATTTTCCATCCCTGCTTCCAGACCCTGACTACTAACCAAGATTTATGCCAAATGCAGTGGCTTTTACCTGTGGATTTTGCCTCCTCTGTGTTCCTAGTTAGTACTTGGTTCGAATTTAATACATGAACCTGCCCTGTTTTTACACCTAGTGATCCCATCTGAAGATAAGAATTTTCCACACCTTTGTGAAGAAAAAGTCTACTGTTCCGAAATAAAAGCATTCACCTCCATTACCCTTGATCAGGAGAGTAATTGGGCTACAAGCAGCTAGCCTGCTATTTTTTCCCACTGATCCCCATGGTGAGGCTAAAGGAATTGTTGTTCCCTCTTTGGTTCAGCTACTGGCCATTCTGTTGTCCATCCCTGTACTTCACTTTTATATCCTTCTTTGACATGTGGAATGACTCTGCAGGCAGGCAATTTATGACAAAGGACCTCACAGTGCATTTCAAACTGTTACTGTCCCCAGGATACATTTTCCAGACAGCTGGTTTCAGCATGCAAGAGCTCATAACTCAATGTTTTCTATCAAGTTCTTATGCACATTAGGATTGTCAAGGGGATTTTGTCAGGACCATTTTCAGAAGGAGTGAGCTAATAGAGAAACGTTTGCCTCGGTTTGCAAAGACTGTGCCAGGCAATGCCTTTTAATAATAATGGCGGTGATGATTGTTATTGTCTGTTTCACTGGGATGTATGCCATTCAGATGTAGATTTTGGTCTGTTGTGGTAGTTTTATTTGTGATCAGATTTTCCCAGGGGTGTGAATGGATTGCTGTTTATATAATGCAGCTGTGTTTTGGGTAGACTGGTACATAAGCTGTGGACACAATTTTTCTCTGAGAGGCTCTGGTTTTATTTCCCTCTGACAACACTAACATGCAGCTTTTACAATTGTCACGTGTGGTGGATTTTCTGCAGATTCATCAGAAAAATGAGGAACACAGAATTTTTAAGCAATTATAACTAGTATCAATTATGAATCTGTTATAATTATAAAGTAACACAAAATGAAAACAAAAATTAAGTGAAAACTCAGGCACAATTAAATATTTGTGTCCAGAAAAGTGATTCTGGATTGGACCTTGACATTCAAAACAGATAACTAAGTTAAATAATATGGAACAAGTGGCTGCATATATGGCAGAAAATTATTAATTTATTAATATTTAAAGACACATAAAATTTATATACTAATTTGCATACCATACATCAATATATTGTATATCATTATATCTAACCATAGGGCATTTTTATATTTTTAATTAATCTATATTTCATGTTATATATTAAATATAAATTCATTATTTATATTAAGACATTTAATATTGTGAGGACAGTAGATTTTTAAACTGTATAATGGATTATATCAGGTCAATCTCTCATTAACGCTAGCATCATACTCCTTGCAGCAGCTAAGATCTCCAGCTGGAGATATGGATGAAAAACACTCTGAAAAATTCAGGCAGTGGTGGCTCTCCATTATCAGGGAACAGGAACTGAAAGGTGGCATTTCTCACTGTGTTGACTGGGTCAATGAGGTTGGACAGAAAAATTGATACCATCCCAAAAACTAAAGCTCTAAACTTTCACAGTTCTCTGCATCGATAGAAAGATCCATGTAGGGAATACTAGTGCTTAAATCACCTCTTCAAAGGGGATAGAGTTTGAAATCATTGTCTAACACTAATATACCCCTTAATAGTGGGGGAGACCAAAACATCTGGATGTACAAGAAGGCAAGCCAGTCAGGGATGTTTTCAGAGATTATATCCTCTGAAAAAGCAGACACCTGTTCTTTCTGCTCTTTGGTTTAGGAAGGCCTGGAAATGAGAGATCACTGTATATAGAACCAGCCTCACAGTGATTGCAAGACATATCTAGTTGGAGTGTTTTGGAGGGGAAAAAATAGAAAAAGAAAGAACAGAAAAATAAAACAAAACCAAACCCCAAATCAACAAAAAGCGAACAAAACAACAACAAAATCCATTAAAAATTTCCCCAATAAACAATTTTACTCCCCAAAGCACACCCCCTCCCCCCAAACACCATATTATATGCCCATTTCTGAAACATACCAAGTGTTGACCAAATGTATATTGGCCTGTTGACCAAGAATCTTGGACATGATCAGAGGTCTGGATGCCATTGTTTTGGGAACACTCATCTTCTTCTGAGAGACCATGTTTTTATTTCTCATCATGTATTCTGAGATACCAGTCCTGAATATGCCCTAAGAAGCTCCCAGTTGCTATTAAAATCCTCTGGCCGTCTGTTACAATATTCACTTCTACCTCCGCCTGTGATGGAATGCATGCATCAGTTTTCCACACACGTGTGACCAAATACAACAACTACTTCTGTTCTAGCTGTGTGCAGCAGATGGGATCCAAACATGAAAATATTCATACCATTCCCACAGATAGTTTTTTTTTTTTTTTTGTACCTTGAAGGTACATTGGAGGAACCGATTGAAAAAACGAAGAGTCAAAGACGGCAAACAAGTCAGAAACACAGGAAAGTTAACACAGAAAATAGTTTATGACTGAAACCCTGACATTATAGCACTGAGAAAAGGTGAATGACATCAGAAGATGCTACATGGCTGAAGTGCCTGAATTCTTATCAAAATAATGGGGTCTCATCTTAAGGTGGCGATTAGTGTGCCATCAGAAGACAGATGTTTTGCCTTTTCATTTAATTTTCTCTCTGTCTCCATTCTTTTTTTCAAGGATTATTCACATCCCAGCACTATGCAGCATCACAGCAGGTCTCTGTGTGTGCTTTCACAGGCTTGTGTCTTCACACATACATGGTGTGATACATGAAGGCTTCCTGAGCTGAAATAGGTACATTCAGACCTATAGAGTCAATTTATAAAACAGATCAAACTAGACTGCTATAATCCTATAAATCTACACATTGACCTTGTGTATCAGAGGCTTCTGTAAGCTTACAGAGAGGATAGTAAGGATTTGCCAGCGTGGGCTTGGAATGATTGCATTACTCACAGGTAAATAAGCTGAGTTGTCTCTAAGAACAAAAAGAATGGCAACAAGGACTCAGCAACAGATGGCATTCAGTCTCTAGGCAGCCATTCAGGTTAAAAATCTGTGTCTGTACTTGTGTTCAGGAATGGGGAAAGGATTTCATGAGTCCAGCCAGTGTAACAATGGCACCTTTTCATATGTACCATGGATAAAGTCACGCCACTAATGAAGTTTGGGTGAGATCACCCATTAGATGATTTTTTTCCCCTCAGTTACAGGTTGTGATTTTTGAAAATGCCTAATTGCTGCTAGTTTTACTACTGTAGCTGCACACAAAGCAACTGTTCATCCAGCCAGTTCCCTCACCCAAGCAGCATCTGCAGTGTCACCTATGCTGGCATTTGGGTGCAGGGGTGGCAGAGTGCTCCACATGAGGCATGAGGCTTTATGCTCACCTTTTCTGTTTCATGTCCCTTTCCTTTCCCTGGTCTGCACTATCCTACCAGACCTAATCCCAAGTCACAGACGTAAGAGCTTTATCCCATTGCTGTACTGTCCTCAGTAGTTCATCTCATACTAATCCAGTGTCAGTATAAAAACAGCTTTCTCGCTTTGCAGACAGTCTTTCAGCAGCTTCTTACTGGATCCAGACAGCATGAACTGCGTGGTGCCAGAAGCAGGGCTGTGATGGACCCTTGGCTCTTGGAAAAGCAAGAAAACCAATGAAGAAGCCTTGCATGTCCTCTAGCTTCTTCCATCTGTGCACCAATTCTGGAATATGAGTCAGTTCACAGCATATTGTGAGCAGAGAAAGGAGAATTGACTGATTTTTGTTCATGAGGTGAATAAGGTATAATTCCACAAAGATATAGGGGCGTATATATATATATATATAAATATATATATATATAATATGCAAAATTGAAGGAATTTCAGTAACTTTATTTTTGTGAAGTTCAGGCGAGTTAGAAAGAATCTGTGTTTTTGAGTTACAAATATCAGGATACTGTTACTGATTTCAGTGAGAGCTGAAAAATCTCAGCATTCCTGAGAACTTAAACACTCCAATACGTGGCAAGATCAGTGTCTCAATCTAAATAGAAATCTTTGGGAAAAGTGATGCCTGTGTTTTGTTGTAGGTCATGTGGCCATCAATCCAAGGAAAGAAGCCAGGAATCCTGACTCTAGCTCCTAAAAAGCTATTCCAGCCAGTTTTCACTTCTATACTTAGCAGTGGAAAAAAAAAAATCTCTGTGGCACAGAGGAGGCCAGAGATTCTTCCAGGGGAGAATTTGTTCAAATCATAGGAGCACTGTGGTGTGTCTGTGTGCTCTCTCCTTCTGGCTCACGTGCTGTTTCATGTGGTTAATGTCTTGGCAGAGAAAAAATTGATTAGAGTGAGCAGCTTGTGAATCTCAAAGCATTTTGATTTTCAATTTAGATAAATATCAGAAAGGTCAGATGCTTCTAAGGAATTCCTCCCATCCCTTAACTGGAGAAATCAAATTGACAGGTGTGTCATATAGAGCACTATGCTGCAAATTGTATCAGAAGTGTCAGGTGGTTCCATCTTTCTGAATAAATAAGGACCTATTTTGATTATTTGAAGCTGTAAGACATTTTCCTGACTTGATAGGAGAGCTGGAAAAGTTCTGATGGGGAGAAAAATTCCTAATCTTTACACCTTTACTTATTTGGTGTCCTTATTTTGGCTGAGATAGAATTTTTTTTTTTTCTTTTTAACTTCTAGAGTGTTCTGTTTTGGAAACTTAATAGCCCTAGACTTCTTTAGAAGTTTCCTAAATTCTAAAATTTATGCTGCATTACCCAAATTTTGCTCAGTCAATGCCCATGTGTCTCAAGTGACAATTCTTACACCAAGAAGATGCTCAACCATCTGGCCCATCATCAGGAGACTCCTGATTCCTCCATATCCTTCTATCTAGACATGACTGCAGTTGAAACTCTTTTTTTTCTTTTGTCTCATTAAGCCATTGTTTTAGAAGTTACTGCATAATTGTTAATTCAGAGTAATAACTTTTGAATGAGAACATATTGTGCATTAGTAGTTTAATCATCACAGCTGTCTCTTGTTAAACTTTCTTATAAACTTTTTAACTTTTGGGTCATGAAAGTTTCCAAAAAATAAATGATTCACTGCAAAGTCCTGGCAGATAATAAAACTTTAGGAACAGGAATTTCCTTGACCAGATAAATAATTTTTTTAGTGGTATTGGCCTCTGAAAAGGTTGTGGAAGCTTTTTATCTCTGTCAAAAATTCAGGTGCTGTATGAAATGGTATCATGTTCTCTGATTGCCTCACAGTGTGAAACCTTTCTGGCTTGACCTTCTTAAAAAATCTAAAAAAGCAGACCCTGAAATTAATCCATAACTTCAGTGTTTTAGTAAAAGAGTATCTGTTTATCTCTGTCCATCATCTTTCTTAGTTTTTAATATCTATAGTAAATGTGGGTGTCAAAAAGCTGCTCCAATGTTATGTACACCAGAATTGCCCAATATCTTAATTCCCAGCGACAGAAGCAGTTCAGATAAGGTTATTTCAGCTTTCAACAGCATCAAAGGTATCCTGACACTAATACTTAGAGCGACTACACCAAAAAACTAGGAGGAGTAGACAGAGTATCAGTGGAGAAGAAGATGGGTAGAAATTCACAACTTTTTTTTTTTTCAATAAGCAGTTTCAGTCTGTCTCTCACATTTGATTATTGGGCTTTTGGTAGAATCCAGAAGGAGATGGAAAATGTTGAACTTGAGCATTTTTTGGAGAATTCATCAAGAAAGCCAGCAGAGGTGACAGTGTCCATCTCCTGATCTCAGGCATTTCTCAGCACTACCCTATAATGCTCTTACACTCAAGATCACTGAAGCAACAGGCAGCACCCAGGAAAGTTTCACACTCAGGGAACTGTGAAGAGAAGTAAAAACAGACTGATCCACCAACAAGGTGACCTTTTCTCTCTTGAGACAGCTTCAAAGCTTGAAGGTGAAAGGATTACTTGAGCTTCAGTTTAGTCTGTGTAAATAGAGTCCTCTTTTTTCATTTGTAAGTAAAGTTGTTGTCTAATAATAATCTCTTCTATTTAAACATCTATTTTGCAAGCAGTAAATGGTACCCTTATGCAAATTTACTGGAAATATTTATTCATTTCCAGAAGTGCTTAAGTGGGTTTAATTTGCACCACTGTAATGAAGTTAACAATGCTAGACTTCTGCTGCAGTGTGAGTGTGCTTGTAGAAACAGAGGTGGATTTGGTGAATTAGTGCTGTCTTCTGTCCAAAAGCAGGCAGGAAGGAAAAGCGGTAGAAAGACTTCCACTTGTTCAGATTAAGTGACTGTATTTAATTTCTCCACATATTCATGTTCTTAGGTTGTTTTTTTCAGTACTTGCTGCTGATGGCTGGAAATTCTGTGGATTGATATGGACCAGTACCAAGAACTTGTGAATAATTTAAGGTAGAGATTACTCTTTTACTTTGGGCTGTATAACATGATATCAGTAAGAATAGTAATAGGACCTCATCACTATGCACAGGGCTTTGTGCCAGGGCAAGGTGGACCATGCCCTGTGCTCTCATTTTCCAGTTATCTATATTCTGGCTCTGATATTCATGTGTTTCTCAGCAAGCTGCCAAGAAACAGAAAAAAAAAAAAAAAAAAGGAAAAAATAAAAAGGTGGTGAATCATTCCTCAGGGG
>VXBQ01008792.1:783896-801142 GCA_013400175.1 Phainopepla nitens | reverse complement strand
TTTAATTTTTTTCCAAAAAAAACGCAAAAAAAAAAAAAAAAAAAAAAAAAAAAAGGGAAAACTTAAAAGGCTGTGAATCATGTCTCAGGAGCTGCTAATGATCGCCCTTCAGCTGCTAGCACAATGCCTGTAAATGCCTATTTAGGAAAAGAGCAACATGAATTCTTACACCAGTGATCAGCACTCTTATGCTTAGTAGTTACACATGTGGTGCCATTTTGTGAGGTTAAATCACATCTCTTCTTTCTCAAGTAAATGTTCAGAATGATTTTGTCTTTTTATTTTTTTTCATTGCTCATTAGAGAAATCAGAAGTGGGAAAAAGCTATTGCAGTTGATGTGTGCACACTCTGATAGTAGGAAAGTTAGAACAGACTAGACTGTTTCATTTGAAAGGGATTTACAACGATCTTCTGGTACAACTGCCTGACCAATTCAGGGCTGACCAAAAACTAAAACACTTTGTTAAGGGCATGGTTTAAATGCCTCTTAACCACTGAGAGGCTTGAGGCATCAATCACCTCTCTAGGATGCCTGTTCCAATGTTTGAACATCCTCTCAGTAAAGAAATGCATCCAAATGCCCAGTTAACCATTTTTTCTCAGAAATGAGATATACCTTATAATCCATTTTTTTTTTGTATAGCTGTATACTTCCAACCATATCCCTTCATGATTTTTGTCAATATTAAAAAATATATAAAGAGAAACAAAATCCTATAAACCAATCAAGAGTAATTTAAATTAACTTGTTTCCAATTCAGAATAGGGAGTATTACTCCTTGTTATTTTTCAAAGACTGAATTTTTTTCTCCTAGGCTTGGATCTTCATGTGACAAAGGTCAGCCTTGAGCACTGTTTCTCAAATGACATATTTCACTTTTGAGTTGAGTTGATCTGCTTCAGTATGTAAACAAGAATTAGAGCTTTGGGCTCATGTTCAACCTCATCAGTATTGTTTGAAAGGCTTGGTATTTCCCCTGAGACTGTCTTGGATATAAGACTCTAAATTTCCCAGAACACTTACATTTTTAAATGACTCAACACTGAAGGAAGAAACTTCTGTCCCTATGATGTGTCACTAAAAGATGAAGGGAGATATGACATGGGCAGCTGAGATTTTCTGTTGCAAGAATTTTGAATGCTTTGATGGCATGGCTAAAGAGTTATCAATTCCTAGTTTGTAGGTTTGGGTTTTTTTTTTTTAATGTAAAAAACATATAAAGAGTTGCTTCAGGAAAAGTATTGCTGTCAGGAGTTCTGCAGCCAAAAATAATTTAGGAAAGATTATGCTCCATTTAACCTGTAACTAAAGCCTTATGTGGTCATTAGCTCTTCCCTTCCTCAGCTCTACTCCTCAGTATAGTCCCAGATTCTGATTGCAGTTAAACTCTCCAAGCAGGGCATATTTCCTGTTTCCTTCTCTTTCCATACTAATGTTTCCTAAGGGTCACTCCAGTTTCACAGGGTTTCCAGTTTCCCAGTAAGGTGGATCATAGGTGTGGGGTCAGAGGGAGAACTTCCCTGACCAGAAGCATTGTTTGGGGAAAGCATCTCTCCAGCAGTGTCATTAGCTCAGAGTAGGTTTAGTGGGCAGGTGCCCCAACACTATAACACACCCTTTTCCCTTCTTTTAGTCCCACTATTACTTCATTCTTCATCATTTCCTTAACCAGAAAAAGAACTAGACAATGGACATACTTGCAGGTCAAATGCTATGCCAAAATAGAAATACCCCAAATAATAAACCCAAACTAAAATTATTTTCATTTCAGCTGAGGTGACGACTTCTGGGTCTGCTGGCTCTTTCTGTACCAGCAGTCAGGTAGCAAGCTCAGCAGCATCCCATCAAAACACCTGCCTTAGGAGGTGGGATAGCAGGCAGGCAATTGGACAACATTCCTTGCCAGTAATACTCCTGCAGATTTCAGACACATTAAGTGGTGGTTTTCAGTATAAAATAATTCTGTGGACACTTCCGTGCAGCTGCTGTTCTGACAATGGTGATTGACAGAAGCAGGCTGGGAAATGTGCTTAGAGCTCAAAAGAAAGGCTGAGGAAGGCAAACAGAGTGCAAAGATGGGGTGGGAGGAGGAACTGTGTTGAGCAGGAATCTGTGAGGGAGTTTTTGTATTCCTAATGCTTTGATCATGTAGAAGAAGCCCTTTTCCAAAGGCCTCTTGACCCTTGTTGCTCTTATTTGGTGGAAAAAACCAACAAATCCATTGACAACAACCACTGCACAGGACTGTGTCTAATATGTTTTTCAATAGATCAAATACTACTTTTTTATTAATAATTCAATTAATTTCTGCTCCTGACCTTCCTCACTTGCTCATATTGTATTCTCATGCTAGAATAAACACTTTCTATTCTGAGCTCTGAAAGACGATGACACCCTGCTGTGAAACAGACAGGTATGGATTTTAAAGGCAAATCACATATTATTTCTTTCCCTAGTGATTTTGTCATGAATAAAGAGACTTCTCTGAACATGATTGTGGATACATAAGTACATACATTTTGTTTATACCTAGCAGGTTTCTTTGTGGCACTAAGAAATCCATGAAGGTTTCTATCTGACTGTTAAAAGATGTAGTACCAAACTAACAGAGGGAAATCAATGAGAATGTTATTTTCACTCTGACCACTGATTTTATTTTTTTTAATTTTCTTATCGAAAATGCAAATGTCCTGCCAGTATTTTGTTAAGAGATATTCTGATATTTTTATTGAGCCTAGAATATGAAATCAAAGGGGAGCTTTATTGGCTCAATATAAATAACTTATACAGAGTGTAGCACCTTTCTCTGTTGCATAGGATTGCAAAAAGAGCAGTATAGATCTGCACTTTTAGTGTTATAACACAGAACTGTGTAGAAGACAGAGGTGCAAAGCTAGATTATTAAAGATCATTCACAATCTGTTGGTAGGATACGGAAGATTTCCCCAAAATATTATCATCACCAGCCATTTTGTTTATGTACATGTTCTGAGCCATATTTGCTGTAAATATGGGCTTTTAAAAAGTTAATTTAGTTATGTTTAGCCCTATGAAGTAGGTTGCATAAGGATAGCAGAATTTTGTGTTTTAACACAGCAGAGAGAGTGTCCTCTTGCTGTGTACTAATTCACAGCCCAAACTTCACCTTTGGTATGTTCATTATAAAATCCTGACAGTCTTTTAAGATGTCTGCTTCCCAGAAGTGTTCCCTGAAAAAATATCAAGGAACAACTTTCATCTTCTCTTTTATCTAAGGTCCCTCTAGGTATTTGCAAAGGTTTATTTCTTTAAATGGTCACCTGATTTTCTCTTTTGATCACTTGAAACAGGGGAATAGTGAGAGATTAGCCTTTACAAATACTTAGCTGCTGTTAACGTTGGGGAAACTTTCATTAGGAATGAAAAAATCTGTGAACAATTAACAAGTTGCTGCAAACAGCAGACCCCGAAAGGCAGTAATTATGAATGAATAGTGCATCTAGGTTTTTTGTTTGCTGCTTTCTGGTTTATTCCATTCCCAACGGGAATTATGCTATGTGGATGGTTAGACTACTGGGAAGATTATTATGTAACAACATAATCATTAGATTTTTTTGTCCAGAAAAAAATATTTTTTGTGGCATATTCCATACTGTAAAAATTTTGGAGATGCCTTCTATTTATTTTTATACAATTCTGAATGACACAGAGCCCAAGAAAGGTATTATTTGAGATAATGTTTGAATTTTAGGAAAAAAAAAAAACATCCTTGGAGAATTTTTCCAGAAGGAAAGGAAAATCAATCAAACCAGAGGAAAGGAAATCAATCCCCAAAAGCATGTAGAGCTGGTTTTGAGGCTTATGTGGCTATATCTGCACTGAGGAAATTTCCTGTTTTCCCCATCCCTGCTTCAAAGCTACCCAGCTCTCTCTGTATGAACTGGGATTGTCTTCCTGCACGTTGACTCAGATATCCTTTCAAAGGATGAGTAGCACACCTGGGGACCGGTGCCTTTTAAATACACTTGACATCTGTTTCGATAAAACTTCCATTTAGCAGTAATCTGTGCCAAAACACTCTCCCTAGTAGCTGTCTGCCGGAACAATTACTGGAGATAGTGTTGAACAGAGTGGTGGCAGAATGGTTCACTTAGCTCCAGCCTCTTGGCTTTGTTACTGAAGACCTGGGGCTGCATCTGTGGTACCGTTTACAGCAGAAAATGGCTTTTCATTCATTTACTCCCAGGAAGCTGAAGCAGTTTACAAGGTTTATGCATTTGATAAGATCAAAGGGCTGGAGAGTGAAAGAAACTGTTCAGACTTATTAGCATTATTATTAACTCAAATGACAGTTTATGGTCAGCAGTGTTTTTCTTGATGGATGGCAGGGTGTTTCAGTCTGTTCATAAATTCTTCTAAAAATATTTGTGGTACAGGTGATTGACAGCTCTTTGAAGGTTTTAAAAGAGAATGAGAGTCTGTTACACAAAATGACCATGCATCTCGACTGAAGTTTACCACCTGTTTTTTCTTTCCCAAGCTCCTTCCATTCTAAAATGTTTTCTTACCAGATGATCTATCTCATCTTTTTCATCTAGAGTCAGAATATTAATGGAAAGTTGCCTTGATTTTTAACTCAAGAGATAACTCATTGTAGAAGCTCAGTTAATATGCCACGAATCTCACATTGCTCCACTGACTGCTGGGAGAATGTTCCAGTATCTTAATACAAAGTATTGCTAACCTGTTTCTGAAGTTCACAGAGAATTTAATCCTACAAAACCAGCTAGCATTTCACAGCAGTGTGATTTAATTATGATGAATATTTCAAACATTTTAACCACCATTTTAACACCAAATCTCTGGACTCTAATTTAGGCAAGTACTGCTATAATTCTTGGTATGTACCCCAATCTTGAAAAAATAGGAAAGCTCTAAAAGTCTAGTATGCATATCGATAACTAAGGAAACAATATGGATGAGAGGTTTAAAATCCACTCAGAATTAAGATGTGTATTCAATATGCTCCAAAATTATCTTTTCTGTATTTATTATATGCATGGTTTGCTTCTGCTAGATTAAAAAAACAAAACAAAACAAAACAAAACAAAACAAAACAGATGGGAAGTGGCATCATTTCAACAAGAAGGTGCTTGAATAAATTTTCAAAGAAAATAGGTGCATTCCTGTTGTATTATTGAATCTAATATTATCCTTAAAAGTCAGATGGTTTTCTTAAAAAAAAACCAACACAATGAAGTTACGAAACAAAATTGCTGTGATATCCATGAATGAGAAAAGCTTTGTGTTTCACATAGTGAAAAGAGCTGAAATGAGATGCATTCAGTTTAGAGATGATTTCCTGTTTTCATAGCTTTTGCTTCTGCTATTGTTTCAACACAAACCAGATTTACTCTATTTGGTTCTTGGTTGCAAAACAATAACATTAGGTCTTAAAAATATCCTTTTCTTTATTGCTGCTTGACTACCAAATCTTCCCAGACGCTTTTGTTACTGGATTTATTATTAACCATTATCAGATAAAATCTAACTACTGATAGGTCAAAAAATTTTGGTCATCTGGACACAAAATTAAAATAACACGTCGACTTAGAGTATAATGTTTTATGCTTACTGTGACTTATCTCCTGTAATCAACTTTCTCTATACAGTCCCTATGCTAAATGCTCAGCAGTCTTCTACAGAAGTGACTTTTCACTCCATGTCAGGGTCTCTTGAACTTACTCATTTTTGTGTAGTTTCTCCAGCCTCAGTGAAGCACTTTTTCCTTCTTTTCCTTATTTTCCTTTATTTTTGCAGCAACTTGAGTGGTTCCTATCCATTTTTACCAGGCAGAAAAGGTGAAAGCTTCTCTATAATAAAAATGTGTGTGAGGAGAGCAGAGCAATTTGCAGTGCCACAACATTGTGACACTGGTATCACATCACGAGATGCAAATGCTGTGCTCCCAAGCAGAGATCATGCCATGCAGTGACTCCTGGCAACATGTGAGAACTGTTCCTGACTTGCCTTGTTCCCTGCTGCAAAAGTTACACAAACCTTCAATCCTCATTATCCAACACTATTAGAATACAGGGCAGTAAAAGGCAAGAGGGAATGGGTGAGACAGATTTTCTGCAGATTTTTGCGAAAAATTTCTGATGTCTTGAAGGATTTTCTACTCTTAGTCACGATACCCAAAACAGTACTTTTTCTAGGGCTTCACTGTTTACAATTTACTTTTTGGATAGTAGTTATTGGGTATTGGTGATATGGTCAAATCCATTTTCAGTATCTGGAAGTGACAGATCTGCAACCAATAGAGGCAGGGAGGACAATCCACTGAGCTGCTGAGCAGCAAAAATCAAGCTCCAGGCTTATGGTGACTGCCATGTTGCTATTTGTGGGTTAACCGTGGACTTCCATTTCATCGCCACACATTGCTAAGGGAGCTGCTAGTATTAGAACCCATTAAAGGTTCCAGGTAAAGAATGGATATGAGCTCCTTTACTATCCCCAGACTCCACTTTTGCTTTTAATATCAACCATGACTGACCATACAGACTGTCCTCCTGATAGGGCAGCTCCATTCTTCTGCTAACATCAGGAAAGTGTTAGTTTTCCAGGTTAGCACTGCAAAACAGGCTCACCTACGTTAAGAGTAACAGCCACAGGCCACAGATATGTCTGAATTATCTGCCAATCATCTAGAAAACCCTCACCCTAGATAGTCATGTTAAATAACTCTGGAGTCAAAAGTGTTTGAAAATGGTGCTTCGCATTTTATGCAATGGGCTCAGAGAGAGGGATGGGGATGTTTTTGCAGTGGACCCGAGAAAGGAATGCATCCCTTAAAGGGTTGGCATGGAAAGGCTACATACAGATATGCAATCTTGGCAGAGACCAAGTCTATGCCTGACAAGACTGAGGGCTGTGGAGAGCAGTTAAAGTGATTTCCTGGTGGGTGGTTAGCATTTTGTAGCAGCAGAAGCCATTTGGTAGGGAAAACTCTTTTTGGTAGTGATGATTTTGCTTAAGCACTCAAAGCAGGAGTTGCTGTCATTTGCTGCTTACTCTGGGGCTGTCGTGGTGCTGCTCAGCACACCTACCCTCATGCTTGCACCCTCCACATCCCCATGTTTCAAACTTGCTAACATGGGGGCAGGGGAGGATTGAAAACAGAGGAAATGGAGATGCTTTAAGTTTGCAATGTTTTAAATCAGCCCTATGACATTGAATTCTATGGAGCTGACTGGAGCAACTGGACAGCACAGAGGAGTCCCTTCCACAAACAACAGTGTCAGCAAAGAAATGCCCAGGAGCAACCATGGGAGGGACGGGCTTTAGCATCCACCTTGAGCTCTCATCAATGAAAATTTTCTAATGCTTTATCAATAGTGGCTAGAGTGGTTCTGCCTATTTAGGTGCATGAGAAGTAGAAAGAAACAAGAGACTTACTTGTTTTAATCTGTGGGAATTAAAAAGAAAAAAAGGAAAAAAAATTGCTTCTAGTATAAGCATTTGTAATCCTTGCGGTGATAGTGTAGAAGTTATCCATAAAAACCTGATTCCTATTAATTCCAGTTGCTTCCTAGTTGTTGATCAGCAAACTAACCTAGGACTGTTGGGATTCTTGCCATTAAATGATTCCACAGAAACCAAGGAGCATCCTACCTGCTCCAGCTAATAGAACGACCAGCTTGAATGCCTGCAGGGCATCATTTTCTAATCCAAAGGTGGGGTCACCAACTTTATCACTGTACAGAGGATGGTATTAATGGCTGAGCTTAGCTGGCCAGTTGTGGGAGTCAGGTACAGTGTGTTGTTCAGAACCAGCTCTTGGGAGTGTTTGCTCTCCAGCGTACATTATGAATACCCACAGACCTCAATAACTCCTTGATCTGTACCGCTGCTCACCCTCTCCCAAACAGGTAAGAATTAAGTGCGGTGATCTAGCCCTCTGTCATCAAACTTTCTTATTAGCAGGAGAAAGGAAAACACGTGCCTAAACAGTTTGTAGTACTGTGTGTTTGTGCAGGATATGAAAGAACCTGACTGCTGTTTTGAGTACTGAGAGGATAGCTCCTTTCACAGTCATTATACCTCAGTAAGAATATTTTAAAAATAATCAATTGTTTTAGTCTGTGTGAAATAAAATATCTTGTTGACTTTGTATTGTAAAAGCACCATTGAGATTTCCCTTCTTCATTTAGATATTTTGGCTGAAGTGATTTAACAGGACATCTTTAATGTCTTGCTATAAGAGAGGGAAGTGTTATGTGGTTGAGCTTACACTGTCTGCCAGGATGCTGAGGCTCAGCAGAAATAAGATAACCTCACAAATAAACAACAGATGGCCAATGGCCTAATGCTTTGATTTGGGTGTACATGACAGGGATTTATTCTTTCAACCTGGAGAAGGAGCCTCAGAAAGGCTGAAACTGCAGAATTGCATGACATGCGGACAGACACAGTTTGTTACAGGGATTTTGTCTGAGCAGATGGTATTAGAATGCAGATCTATTATTAGGCATCTGCTTCCCATCTCAGTTATATGATGCGTAAGACTTAGATTAAATTCCCCAAGGAATGCCTGGGTCACTTACTAATTTGTGCGTGCGCATCTCTATTTGTGTCTTTGAATACAATGAGCTACATCCTGAGCTAAGTTACAGAGATGGACATTTATAGAATGACAGCAGTGTAGCTGCTAGTATCATCTCATCTGCTTTCTCACTGCACAGAGAACTCCTTAGTGATGAGCTATTAGTTAAGGATTAGTACGCAAACCAGTTTCTGTGCTCTCTGAGTAAATGCGCATGGATCCACGCACTGAGAAGGCAGCAACATGTAAATGTTCTGTAAGACCTGCAACCAGGTAGAAACAATATAGAATAGGACTTATTTCTACTTTTTCTCCCTTCTCCTTTAAGGTAAGGTACATCATGGAATCAGTACTATGGATGCCTTCATGCCAGCCTCTGCTGGGCTTAAGACAGGAGCTATTCCAGGCTTTTAAAGGAGGGCTTCAAAGCATCTGCAGTTATGAAAATACCGTGTCTTGCAACAAGCCATATAATTTACGGACTTTTGAACTCTGCTTTTCATGCTTCCCATGTGAACAATGTGAAGCTGATCAGCAGAGCCCAATGGTTTCCTGCCATGAGGAACCAACCTCCCACTGCCCCACATGCAGCAGGTTTGAACACAGTTCATGATTCAGCAGGAAATCCACACAGCCTCCCCCTGAGGGTGACCTGACAGGGTTACATGCACTAATGGGGGGGAGCAGTAGCCCTCAGCAGTACCTCAGGCCTGTAACCTGCCTTGTACCATAGAGATGGACCTGCTGGTAGCTGCCTTGCTAAGAACAGCCCAGGCTGGGTCAAGGATCTATGTTTTACCCACAGTCCCTTCCCTGACTGCTCCACTCCCCACAAACTTCATGCAGGGGAAGGACTTTGAGCTCTGAATGTCCCTTAATTAACACTCCCACTTGGAAACCTTGAAGCATGAGACAGGCATCCATGATACTGTACAGCTCTCCCGCTGACAGTGATGTCCGAGCCCTCACAAAGGCAAGAGGACCACAATTTCATCTGCTTGGCCCTTCAAAGGGACAGATTGTGTGGAGGCTGAGGCAACTAACCCACTTAATGAGAGAAAACACTCCCAACCCAGAGTTTCTGTCCCTTATCTTCGAATATTTAGTAATAACTATGTTTTAGTGCTGGAAAGATGCTGCCCTAGATGTGTCTCAGTTATAGTTGGGGTTGTTGTGTTATCTACTGGGTTGCAGTGAAGGAAGAAAAAGATACTGAACTTCAGCTCCAGCAAAGTGTCTCTGATAAATATGTAAAGCAAAATTCTGATTACATCAAAGAAAATAAGGTATCTATTAAGCTCTACTTCTCTGAAGCAATTTCAAGCTAGTGTAAGTTGCTTTATTAATAAATAAATATACAGATTTAACAAGCAGTTCTCTCTCCTTATACAGAGGAAGTAAGGAATGATATGTAACCACTGAAGTAATTCTTCTGCCTTCGAATTCCCACCATCTTCTGCAAAGCAAAAAAGTGCAATATTTGGTTGTCCTTGTCAACTTTATGATGTTATTTATGATCCAAGATGCTATGTTTAGGAATGGATGTTACCCAAGCTAATAGCGCTCAAGTGTGAACGAGCCCTTACATTTGATCCCACTTAGAGTAGAAGAATAAGTGCTGAAATTTAAAAATTTACCCAAAAGTTATCTTCTTACTGCCATGATGAGTGAGCCTGCATCCTAGCGCTACTAATGCAGGTCAGAGGCTCATCCTTTGTGGCTGAAGGTAATGTCCAACTCATTAGTTATTCAGTTCTTCAAAATGCATCAGGATGAGGGTACTGCAGGACTGAAACCATCCAAGTATGAGATTGCTTGTAGAGTTTAGCAGCTGTGCATCTGTTATGATGACTTTACTGACCAACCTGAGTCACTGGTAGTCCAGGATTTAGTGGTGTACATAAGCTTTGTCAGACCTATGACCACATAAAAGCCCATTTCCTTCTTTTTTCAGTCAGACAAATACCCCAGCTACTCCAGAAAGTGCTCGTGGGGTGGGAAAGAAACTAGACACCCTTTTCCCCATTTTTTCTGTGACTATAAATCAGTCTGACTCAATTAAACCCAGTTTATATAATTGCATGAGAACAGCCATGTCTCTTTGAGCTATAGAGTAGTTACAGCCTTATTTAATTGCATGGTACTTAATTTTTGCTGACTACTGAGCTAGTCTCCTGAAATGTTAGAAGACAGATAAGGCATTGCAGTAACATAGTTAAGTTCTCTGAGGAAAGATTTCTTTCTAAGAACAGAGTAGAAGGAGATGAGTGGAGATCTGAGATATCAGTAAACTTCTACGGGTGGGGAGGGGAGGTAATAGCTAGGGGACTAGTCAGGCTGTTTCAGTCCTGAAAAATTTCAGTGGCAAAGGCCATTGCACTGATTCAAAAAATGCTGTGGATTATTATTTTGCATTTTCACTTTCCATACTAAGAATCATTCTAAGTGGAGAGAAAAAATAAATTAAAAAATAGGAATGGAGAATAAAGCCCCTTTCATGAAAGACATGTAATGAGCAGAGAAAATTGCCTCTTTTCATTACAGCCTTAAGCCTGACCTCATGCTCTGTCTCACAAGCTGTATTCTTCATTATTATCCTCAGAAATATCTTATATTCCATGTATTTATTCTTCCTTTTGAAGAAATTCAGACAATGAGAGTGATGACGGTGATGAGGAACTCTATTTTATGGGAGCTAACCTGTGGCCATCCACTCAAGATTTCTAAAGAATCCAAAAGGGTCTCTATCCCAGAATTTATAGTTAATTAACACTTTTCACCCTCAGCTGATGATATTTCAGGCTGAGTAAATTGTATCTATCATTGCTGAAGTGGAACTGTCAGATGCATGAACTCCAGATTCCTTTCATTAAAAAAAAAAAAAAAAAGAATAAATTCTATGGATAGATAAAGAAAGCAGGACTCTACCCTAGCATAGGTTGCAGATGGCATAAAGAGAAAATGTCAATCTTGTATTAATCACCAGCAACAATTGTTTCACATTAAGCTTAAATCTTGGCAAGAGCATTATATCTAATTCTCTCAGTGTTTTACTGAAGTGGTAGAAGCTGAGGGGGAAGAGTGCCAAAAGTATTTATACTTCCTTCACAAAGTTAAATAGAATCAATCCTGAGTACAGCATTAGACTCACTAAAAGCAGGGCCATTTTGACAATGAAGCTCATTAATGTAGCTAAAAAATTAGTGACGTAATGCCATATCCCAGTAAAGAGATCTAGAATGCCTAATTGCTCAAAAATACAGACTGCATTGAGCCTGAAAGAGAAGTACATTTAATTTTTAAGAATTTCTAAATTCCATAATTTTCTTTTAATAAACAGGAGTCAAGCACCACTACCAACAATTCTTCAACAACATGCACCATTTTTAGAGATTAAATTTGAGTTGCTTATCAGTCAGAGTCCAGAGGGTTATTTATGGGCTGATGTTTCCCAGGTTTTTTGTTTGTTTGTTTTCCTGTGTATGTGTGGCCCACATTGCTGAGGATGCTGCTGTGCATTTGGCTGGGTTAATAGTTTCTAAAACAAATAATTAAAATTTTATATGATGTTATGTTTTTGGCTCATCTCATAGTCATCCATAGGTTTTCTTGAATCTTATTTCTTCATTCTTTTCTTCCCAGTCTCTCTTCACAACAGACAGTTTCCAGGTTCTTCACACCTCAGCTTGGTTCTTTTTGCTAAACTTAGTTTTTTTTCTTTTATTTTGGAGATATTTGTTCACAATATTTCATCGTATTGATATTACTCACTGACTTTAAAAGGTTTCCATTTTGCCTCTTTTTTTTTTTTCTCAGAAAAAGGAGGTTCAAAATACAATCTTTTTGGCAATAAAATAATTTCTTTCCTGTGCAATTTTTTCTGAAAAAGTATTCATTATTGCCAATCAAAAATAAAGGAAGAAAAAAATTAAAATGTAAGTTTTTTTCCTCAAAAGCTGAAAGTTGCAGTCATTTCAAGTGTAACAAGCATAACTCCAGAGTAATTCTGCCAATTTGTACCATTTGGGAATATGAAGAAATGTGACAGAGGCTAAACCTTTTTTTTTTTTCGTGCTGATCCAGTTCAGTTGGGCATTGCTTGAATATGAACTCTCAAACCTCTCCTAAGACGGGCAGATCACTTACCCAAAGTTGAATGATTTAAGAATTTCAGGTACTCCTAAGAAATGTGGTTTGAAGTGCTGACATGTTGAAAAAATTTGGTTGACGCCCTGAATCTTAGATAGAAGTTGACAAGACAGAGCTCCTGCTCTTCCAAGTCTCTTTTATGTGGTCTTGAAAAAGTAAAATCACCTTTCCTACCACTGTATATGTCAGGATCAAACATTTATCATTAGACGAGTTACCTTATCCATAATTTTAGGGGTGGAAAGAAGGTAGCAATTTATCTCATAGGAGATTGACACGTCCAAAGAACCTAGCAAGGTTAATTCTCTGCCTGTGCAACACTGCCTCTGAATGAAAGCTTTGTAATTGTAGAGGAAGACCTTCTCTAGCAAGTGTTTTCCTTATTGACATGATCATTTATTGTTTATTCATGCTCACTATAGCAGGGATAACCTATTTTCTTCCAAAGAGGCTATTCATACTGCTTTCTAATTTTCCATTTCAATGACTTTATGACTTGTCCTTCAGGTTTGCCGAGTTTTTTCTGCTAGAGGAATTTTCCTCCTCTCATAAGCAGAGAGGCACGACTTGAGAAAGAGTACAGTGTAGATACTTTTTTTCCAATTACAGCAGGTAAAAAAAAAAAAAAACAAACCAAGAAGTGTGAGTGGGCCTTCTGTGCTTCCTGCAAAAGTCCTGCTGGCCAGTCAAATCATTTCAGCAGCAATGTAAAAAGGCTTAACGGAATTGGAAGGAGTGGGAATAAAAAGCCATCTCTACAGAGCAATGGATTCAAACACTTTTTGTAGTTGTTGTGCACGTACAATATAGGTCTATGCTTCTTTGGTATTGGCAAAACTGAAAATCTCCATGGACTCAGGCTCAATGACACTGTAGTTGAGAAATCCAACTCCCTATCAAATGCTGACATAGCTTGTTTCACTTTTTCAGCCAAGTGATTCCTGTAATTTCCCGTGAGAGGAAAGTGATTCACATAAGAAAAATTAAAGATTATTTCCTTTCCTTCAGGAGCCGCTGTGAGTTAGAAGTCACCAAAGGAAACCTTGGGTGACTTTTGGAGCGTACAATATCTGTGTAGGTCCAAAATAATTAAAATTCTGGATGTTCAGGGAATTCATTACTGTTTTGTTTTGGTGGATTTTTTGGAATTTACTACAAGATATGGCACTGTTCCATAGAGGGAAAGTAAAGGGCTTTTATTGAAAACACTATGTAAAAGTGATTAAGCTGTTTCATAGTACACTACTAGCTTTCTGTATGGAAAGTTAGGGCCAGATCCCTCTGTTATAAACTGTACTGTCTACAGCTTGGGGCACTGGGGATAAAAAGTCACAGCCACTATCCTCATCATCACAACAGCCACCTCTCCGGTTTCTCATGTACTGCAAATATTTCTCAAGCCAGTTTTCATCACCCTGAACAAACTTTTGGCTGCTTAAGGATCTGCAAAACATAATGTGAATTTCTACTCTCCATTGTCCTTTCACACATCACAAAGAGAACTGAGAAGGCCACTCTACTCCACATGAAGTTTCAATAAGAACTACATTTATTTACTCTTTGCATGCTTTGTTAGTGGATGGGAAGCAATCCATGAACAGTATTTTTATCACAGAATAGTATGATTTGGAAGGGAACTTGGAACTCAGGAGGTCTTTAGAACAACCTCCTTCTTAAAATGGAGTCAGCTGTGAGGTTGAATCAGCTTAAACAGGGCTTTATCTAATCAGGTCTTGAAAAATTCCATAGATGGACACTGCTTCAATGCTTGACTGTCCTCACTGTGGAAAAGTCTTCTCTTGTGTCTGACTTGAACCTCTCCTGATTTATTTATCACAATCTTCTTTATTTTTGTCCCATCCTACTCCTCAATAAAGAACCTGGTGTTGTTTTCTCCATTACTTTCGCGTATGTATTAGAAGGTTAGGTCTTCCTAAGCTTTCCTTCTCCATGCTTGTCATGGGTATCCCAAAATATGTCCAAGTATTCTCCTTTAAATTATCTCCAACCAGGACAACACTGAAGATGTATGGGGACAATTTTCCTTTAGTCCTTGGTGCCACAGTCAAATAATGGCAAGGTTTTGGTTACCATTAAGTTATTGTGTCAGTTTATTTCATAATTAGATGTGTATTACAAATAAAATAATTCCCTCTGCTGTATGAGGTTAAGCACGACCAGAGTGACCCAGAAGTCCGTAGGCAATCATCACTCTAGCTCAGTTCCCATATTTAGTCAGATGGAAGTTCTCTGTGATTCAGTCTCTTCTTTTCAATATGTAAACTTTGTTGACTGGAGCCTTGGAGGCAGTGTTCCTCTGCCTCAGCCACACACTGTAAGTCCCATTGTTTCTTTGAAAATGTGGTGGGAGGTGGCATGGAATTACCCATTCACTCATGGGACATAACATCTGTGAAGGTCTGAAGGCAATTTTACTTGCAGGACTATATTTTTGAAGATTTTGTTATCATTATATCAGGAATAGGGTCTTGGCTCTCCACTCAAGAAATCTGTGGATGAGTTAGGCGATGTGCTTTCAATTCTCTACTCCACTATTGTTTTTTTAAGATTGCATAGGTATAAATAACAGGGCTTTTATCTAACCTTTCCTTATAGACAAAGAAAGTAAGCAGGTATTTCCAGGGAATGATCAATTCTCTCCTAAACCAGACAGTGAGAACAGTGAGAACAGTTCTGCCCTACGAGGCCCTCTTTTGTCTAATGTCTCTTACAGAAAAACCTCACTTCCTTGCTTAGGTGCATACACCTACATTTCAGACTTCTCAAGTTATATGAGATGAATTCTACTCTGATTTTTTTCTAAGCCTCAATTCTTGGCTTTAAACTTATCACTGTGCCTCAGGCAGGATTAATTGAAAGGATAAGAGCCTTAGGGATTTTGAGGTATTCAGTGCCACATAGAGCTAGGGACTGTGGTTTAGTTACATACATGCATCCATTAAGGTGTAGATAAAATATCTGTGTGGGGTGAAAGCACTGTGATGGAAGATCTGTAGCTGAGGTTCTTTCAGAAAAAGTCACAACAAAACTCCCAACTTCTTTCTCCATATAAGAGCACGGGGAAGGTGACACTTCCTCTCCATGCAGGTGAATCTGCCTCTCATCAGCAGCACTGCAGTAAAAAGGAGGAACCAAATTAATAAAACTCAGAAATTCACCTCAGCTTCTTCATGTTGCAAATCATGCTTTAAATTTTTATGTGGAATGGTTTGATGGGTATAATGTACGATTTCATTTCAGGTAATTACGTTCTCTCTGCTTAAAATTATCACTGTAGTTTCCATTGGGAAAATGATTCTTCATTTCTCCCTCCTGCACCCCGCTGGGTAGGTACTATTGCTGCCAGAGAGTGGCTGCTGTGTGCCACCCCTGTGCCCTCCACGTACATACACATACAAATTGTGGTGATGTTAGAATGAGCCCTGCATATGCAGACTTTTGTCCTGCCTGCGACTGGAATTGCCTAGAATTGCCTGGGTATAGCTGAGAGCAATATCTGACCTGCAGTTTTCAAACCACAGGGGATGAAAGAGGCTGAAAAAAATCAGTGCTGTAGTCAGACTTTGCATCTAGAGAACAGAATTTTAATCAAGTATCCAGAATCATATAATTCTTCATTCCTCAGTGAAGCAGATTAATACAATTTGACGGATTGTGAGACCAGATAACCTGGGGCCAGGTGAGGTGAAGAAACTTGATGGCCACCAGGCAGTGTGAACAGTCATGTGAATGCTTGCAATATAGTCTGGGCCTCCCAGGAAGCTGACAGCCTCCCACATGGATTACATGGTTCTACCAAAGGAGATTTAATTGGTCTGCTTTACAGGGCAAACAACCTAGGAGAGCTCATGCAGTCACTGCCCTTTGAAGGAGGTAGCAGCCAGAAACGGACAGGGGACAGCTTGTCTTAAAGCTCCAAACCAAGCTGGCAACACTTCTCAGCTAGTCATTGAAACAATAGGAGGACATGGCTACAAGCCAAGTGGATGCCAGCTTTTCCTTCTGCCAAATCCACACGCAGAGCAAGCCTTATTCTATGGCCCTCAAGGCAATTTCCACAATTCATTTGGGTTTAAAACTCGCTAGTCACACATAGGGTTTTGTTTGGTTTTTTTTATTGGTTTGGTGTTTTGTTTGTTTGTTTGTTTGTTTGGGGCTTTTTTGTTGTGGGGGGAGGGTGGGCACTCTATTTGTTTTGGAGGTTTTTGGTTGTTGTTTGGTTTGGTTTGGTTTGGTTTTTGAGCTGCTATGTTTACATTCCCAGGCAGCTGCCACACTGTAGTGTGTGTTAGCAGTCCTGGAGCTGGCTTCCTCTTGGCATGAAATGAGGCAAGACCCAGGTGTTCACCCTGCAGATTGTATTGCTTCATTCTTCTACATTCCTACAATTGATCAGTTTCCCCTTTTTTCCTCTTTTCTTTCTTTCTTTCTTTCTTTCTTTCTTTCTTTCTCTCTTTCTTTCTTTCTCTTTCTTTCTTTCTTTCTTTCTT
>VXBQ01008792.1:718200-783684 GCA_013400175.1 Phainopepla nitens | reverse complement strand
AGGATTAATTTCAGCGCTTCATGCTGCCTGTGACTCCTCATGTATAATGAATGAAGCAGCAGCTGGTGCAGCTGACAGCCTGGGCACTCCAAGGGCATATACACACCAGCATCATTGGCAACTTCCTACCAGGAAGGATTTTAATACTCCTGCTGTCTGAAATGTACTTCTGGCCTGGGCATGCTTTAGGAAAGAATTCTGGCAACTCTAAGCAGAAGGTACTTCCCAAACTACTTTCTTGCTGTTTATCTATGTGCATTCATAACAGCAAAGGCTTTGGCTCCATCACTGTCTTAAGGCTGTAAGATGCAGTGCTTGGACTTGATTACGTTGGTGAAATCCTGTGGAATTACTTAGCCATCTCATTACTGTAAGAAACTAATCCTGGATCTGGAGTAACATAGACACAGCCTCTGTTTTCCCTTTTGCCCTTTCACACAGAATAATTTCTTTTTGTCATAATTCTCCAGAGGCTAAGGATGCTTTCACACTGCATATGCTCTCAGAGAGTCAAAATCTGCTCCCTGATTCTGCCACTGGGTTCTTGAGTAGCCTTGGCATGTTGTTACCCCTTGATGTTTCATGCTTTTCACGTTCAAAACAGGTGTTAATATTTCTGTTTTCCTCCCAGTATTTTGCCTATTTAGATTAGAAGCATCTGTAGACGAGTGTATTAGATGTTTGGATGGACCCTAACACTGACATCTTGATCTTCCTGGAAGTTTTTAGGTTGTCCCATAATAAGAGCAATTATAGCAATGAAATAATGTTTTCTAGATTCCTAATTGAATTGCTACCTCTGCCATGTATAGCACTCACAGTCAAGCAAAAAAAAAAAACTGTAGAAGTTATCCCAACAGCTAGTGTTTTGTCTCTTTTTTAAATGATAGAAAAATCAAGTTTGAGGTAATTTGTAAAAAGGCATTTCAGATTAATCTTTAAAGATATAAAAACACCAAAATTTCTACTTAATCAAGTTTGTTTGTGTTTCAACATTTCTAGTTATTATGACTGTTTTAATTTTAACTTTGTAAATACTTTTAACATTTTGGCTTCTTTGCAATATTTGGGTTGTAAAGCAACATACAGCATACCAGATTGTCATCTCAGAATTGAACTATATTTTCAAACCATGACAGGCAAAACCTCAGATGGCAGAACTCTCTTCCATCTTCACATTTTCTTGTGACTAGAGCTCACAAGATAGGGATGCAGAATCCCTCCTAGCATCATGATTAACTATTATCTGTCTTCTGGTTCGTAAAAGTCATAATTCTTAGGGAAAAAAAAAATCTGTGTTTAGTCTTAAAAGATGAAGTCATTAAGATGTCTTCCAAAATACTGTGTAAATATTACATTTTTAGTTAATAATTAAATATCTAATTCCAGAGAAATTGGACAGATTAGCTAGGTGAAAAACTATTCATCTGAGGACTAAGGTTTTCTGCTCTGACTCTCATTGACTGATTTTCCCATTGACAATTTGACAAATGAAAGAGTTTGCTAATTTTTCACAGGTGGGAAAAATAAGGCCTATGATGTGCAGATGGTTTGTCATGGATTCAGTCACCGGAAAAAATCAGGATCATCACTCGGAGGGATCCTTAGCCTGCAGCACTGCATTCAGTCCAACACACGTGGTTGGCATCAGCAACCTGAAATAAATAGTGAGGTGCCACATAGCACAGAGAACATTTCTTCAGGATGGATTTTGCAGAGAAAATGGTTCTGGCCCTTCACTCTGTCCACTACTGCATGAGAATACAGGACCACTATTCCTTAGAGTATTTGAACAAGGGATGATTTCCAGCTCATTTGTCTAGTACTTTGCTAAAGCAGTTACATCCAATTACTGTAACTTCCACTATTTCTGTCTTCTCACAGTTCTTCTGTACTTGCATCTGCTTCTTTCTTTTTCTTTCTGCTAGCTGAAGACAATGCAAGATAAATTTTACCTTTCACAAACCAGACATCTCTTCAGTCAAGAGGTTTAGATTCATTCAGATAAGCTGTCACTTTATGTAATTCTTCATAACTTGTCTGTTGTATCCTTGCAGTTTTGTAACCAAAACAGGTCCAAGAGAATTTATTAAGCAGGAGAATTCAGGTGCTGGCAGCTCAGAATACTATTTTCTCCTTTACAAATTCTAACTTTTTTAATCCAGAATGGTTGTGATCAGGATACTAACCATACCTAATCCCCCATACACTAAGTTGTACATTTTGTGATTATCAACTTTTGTGACCCTTAACATCCTGGCTGGGGTCCAGGCTGTACTGTTAATACATTTAACATACGAATTCTGAAACATCCCCCATTCATCTGGGTACTGTATTCTTTGTTGGCTGTCATAGTGGTATGTGTTGTTGCTATGCATAGTCAAACGCTGAGGGACTGCTCTGCATTTCTGTGGATGTTGCTATTTTCTGTGCTGCATTTCCTGCTATAGAAAAGTATAGATTCATAATTCCCAATCGTGTGAAAGCCAAGCCTTTATTTCCTCTTAGGGAAATAAAGCCAGTTACACGTATCCTGACTCCCACAAGATATTGAAAAAGACTTATTTGTGCATAATCCGATTCTTGGACTTTCACATCCCCCGGTGCAACATATCTTTGTTTTTCTTGTTTCTGGTATCTGTCAATAATAGGCCACTACAGAAAGCCATGAGACCCCAGCACAGGGGTAAAAATAGCCCTAGAAGCTGAGAGGGCATGAGTGTAATGCAATTCTTCTAACTTTCAAATTCTAACAAGGCAAGGTCATTGTGCTGAGTGCCTCTGAGGACCTTTTTTGTATTGAATGTCTTCCTTATCCTACAGTAATTTATTTAGGTGTATTTGTGTTGTAAAGCCACAGGTTATTTGTCTGTTTGATCCCAGCAGCAAGGAAATAAAATTGTTCATTTTCCTGGCACAAAAAATTATCCAAAATCTTGGTAACATTCATTTCAATATTTAGAAAAAAACAACTTGTCAAGAGCACAGTGGATGTCTGAACTCTCCTTCCAGTACCCACCCGAGCTTAGAGAGAAGCATGGCTCAATCCCTGGGGTTGTCTATGGCATTAAATATTTCTTTGAGCAAAGAGAAGGCATGCCTGCTGGTCTCAATTCTGATTCTGCTCCCACTTGCTCAGTTTGCTGTAGTGTTCAATGCAGGGCAGCTTATTTTTTGTCTACCTTTGAAAAAGCAACTGCAGAAGCTCGCTCACCAGTGGCAAGACAGTGGTTGTCCCAAAGCTTAGCTAGAGGGGCTGAGCAAGCCTCTCATGTT
Source organism: Phainopepla nitens (assembly GCA_013400175.1). Classification (NCBI taxonomy): domain Eukaryota; kingdom Metazoa; phylum Chordata; class Aves; order Passeriformes; family Bombycillidae; genus Phainopepla; species Phainopepla nitens. The sequence continues at coordinate 780,408 of VXBQ01008792.1, read as the reverse complement.
GCTGGCAGGGAACCAACCAGACTTGACTTGTGTAGTCTCACAGGTTAAAAAGTTCTTTACTGTGCTCAAAGTAGCAGTATGGACATGCACAGTGTTTTTTCCAATCTGAATTCTTTGTTGCAAATCACTTGGAGTGCCCCCTGACACATGGATCTGTGGTATTTTCTCAGTCCAAGTCACCAAAGAATTCACAGAAAAATACCTTATTTTTTGATTAAATGGCATGGTTTCATGCAGAGAAGAGTCAGAACCAAAAATTGAGAAAAACAAAACTCTTCTAGTCCAAAGGCTGGTTAGGAGAAGAGACAGACAATAGACATGCGTCTGTAAACTTTACCTGAACTGTGCCTATGCTCTACCAAAAAGCCTAGAAGACATTTGCCTTTTTCAGGCATTTATCAGAATGAATTATATCTTCATTTCAAGGCTTTTCTTGCAATAATTTGTAAATGTGAAAAATGCTTAAGGCCTGTTAAGCCCCCTAGACAGTTCCAAGTTAGAAATATGTTTCCAGGGAACTTTGGGAACTAATTGTCTCTCTGAGTGGGTTTGTTGGTCTCTTGCTTCACATTAAGAGGAAATGACATCTTCACTGACAAAAGAGTGTATCTTTTAGTGCTACTTATAAGTCTATAGAAGAACAGTTCCCCAGAAAGCAATCTAGTTCCAGCTGGAAACTGGATGCATGTGTATGGCTATATACAAATATCTGTTTTAAAAGTAACATTTCTTTTCAGTTTACTATCAATCACTAATCCAAACCGTTATAGATGGAGCAAATTTGGTTCAGCAATGCTGAGATTACAATAATTCAAGATTTTAAATAGTATCAGAAAGGTCCCTGGGCAGCCAGATCTAATTGTTCATATTGTTACATTGCTGGTTAAGGGACCTGCAGAGGATTTGCCTTGTACACTCTCCTGGATGATCAGTCAGGTGTTAGCAGGGGCCACAAGATTCTCTTAGTAGGTAGCCAAGGTGAATCTACCCTGTTGAAAGGATGAGGGAATTCAGCAGTACAGCTGTACACCAGTCTGTTGCTGTTCTCTTCAGTTCTAAAGGGAGTACTGGCATAATTAATTTATGAGCATGAGAAGCAAAATCTCTATATCTACACAAATAGCTGCTGCTTTTTTTTTTCCTTTCTGTTTTTCTCCAGAGTAGATGAGATTATTGCTGCATACAGGCTTTAATTGCTCTTACATACGAGATTCTAAATTCAGAATAATAAGACAGAAATAAGTGCAAGTAATCCTGATGGCCCAGTGGCAAAAGAGATCAGAGACATAGGAGGAATTTTGTTTCACTTGTCTTAAACTAGAGTCTGAATCCATAGTCACTTTTCCTATGAAAGGTCTCAACATCAGACCAACATCCTCAAATCGCCCATTTTCTGCACAGTACTTTTTATCTAGATCTTTAGATTCAGTAACAAGTTTATTGAGTAAAAGGAAACTGCAGGCAGTACTTCTGTAGTCAGTATTTAGAGTACAGTTGATTGCATTAGTACTTGTATATGGTGTGTTACATAAGCAGAAAATGATTAAGACACATTTGTTGAACTGTAACAACTGTTGTTCTTGCCAATAATAACAGCCACCATTATGCATGTGAAATGCAATCAGCTGCTGAGCTTCAGGGCATCAGCTGATGGCTTCTGCTGCTGAAGGTGTGCAGGGGAGGGTCAGAAAGCAATTCCCTTTCCTTATGTATTGCCATAACTCAATGGTTGAGGAAAGGTGGACATGATGAAGGGCTGTTTTACAGAGATTGGCACACTTTGCTCAGATCCAGGTTGTTTTCCTTGGTTCTTTGTCTATGTGACTAGCACCTACTGAGGACTTCCTTCTTTTTTTGTACTTGCTGTGTCACAAAGCATCTTTCAGAATATTGGGGTTGCCTCTGACAGGCTGCCAGACCTTGTTTGTAGTATGCTGCAAAATTCAGCAAATTAATAACAAGGGGTAACTGTTCATGGGGCAGAATTATGGAATAAACTGGAGCAAGATGAATATCAATACAGCCTTCAGTAAGCAGTTTCTCTTCCCTGAGCTGTCAGAAAAGTAATTGTGTCTCTGGTTACCCATTTTTCCCAGAGCACCTGCTGGGAACATCCTAAGCATGTCCTCTCTCTTCCTATAAGGATAATGCTTATAATAATGTTGTGCAGGTCCACATGCCCACCCTGCCACCCACCTTCTCCTCCAGAACTTGTCCAAGCCAGCCACCAAGGCAGGTCAGTCAGCATTTTCATTTCTCTATGGATCATGAAGATAGACATACTGATACACCAGCACCAAGAGAGCTTCCACAGCCGAACTCCAACTTTACAGCAGAAAAAGAGTGAGCAGATTCAGGCCAAGCAACTGTCTGTAAGTGATTAGAGGCAAATGGGATTTGGCAAATACCGAGCTGGCAGGAGGCATTAGAGAGCAGCTCTTCATCAGTAGGCTCCCCACAGCTCTCTGAAGGGTCATTGTGTGTACTGGCAGAATTCTCATGTTTTCTTGCTTCCTCCTTCCCAGAGGCATTTTGGGGAGGAAGATTATTCTTTGCCACATAATCACTTCTCCCCTCCCTTTCCCCACAGCACACCCTTCCTTCACACATTTGTTTATCATTCCGAGCCATGATGCAGGGTTTTTCTGTGCTGTTTCTCCTCTGCCCCCCTTTCTCTCCTTACATAAATTTTTGTTGCAGAAGCAGAGCGTCAAGAGATTTTTGATCAGTGAAATAGTCGGGGTTTCATGAATTGCTTCTGCATTTAATAGGATGCTAGCAAGGAACTGAGTGAATGCTAATAGAGTGCTGGAGGAGGAGGTCCTGCTTCAGGTTTATCCTCACAGACATCTCAGGCACTGACAGAAAGAGTCTATAATTCATTACTTTGATAGAGGTATATTCCTTTACTGAAAGAAAGAAGTAGATGCTCAGGAAGTTGCTATGGAGTTGAGGGTAGTTCAGCCTTTTTTGGCCATTTTCTTCAAACTGTAACTGATCTAAGCAAATTTCTCCGGCTGCCTAGGCAAAGACATTTGTCATATTGGGGGGTGTATGGTGCATCTGGAGAGTATCAGATTAGACACATAACCAGGGATTTGAACTATGCCTAAATTGCTATATTCCGTGTATTTTAGGCATATTTAGAGGTATAAGTTCAGTCTGAAAAAATACTAGCATCAGTGTTTTGGTGAAATTTGAGTAATTTGTTTCTGAGCTTTGTTAAATTATTGATGGTTGCGACTGTTTTTTAACATTAGCAGAAATTAAGTTTCCTGTGAAGAGTGAGATAAGGGTCAATAAGAGGAATTATGTGCATAGGGGAAAAAAACCCAGAAAAAATAAACAACATTCAGACTGCAGCATGGGTATTCTTCAGGCTACTGTAGAAGAGAGGAATGCAACAGCATAAAATTAAGTTTAATTTCAAAAGCTGAAACAGCTTAAAGGAGGCGACAGGATTTTTCTGCAATGGGGAATGTAGTTCCTCAAGACAGAAAGATGGGCCACCATAGAACCATGGGTATTTCAGTGTGATAGTATGACACACAGGTGTGGCATTGTCCCTGTAGCAGTCAAAAGATTTCCATGGCTGGCATGCAGCTCTCCATATTCCTTTGCAACTCCCTGAAGCCTGGCTTTGCTGCCTGAGGCTGTCTTGGGTCAGGATCTTGCAGATGGAGTTGTGCATACCGGACCTGACTGCCAAATACATTTGTTTTACAGTTCCTCTGTGCTGGAAGTGGGTAAGTTATCCATGGGTGTAGGTATGAACATGCACTTATCTCTGCTAACAAAATTCTGGGGATTGTCAATCAGTCTTTGAGGAGTTTACCTTGTTCATACATTAAACTGTCGGGTGAATTATCAGAGTCTGGTTCTGCATGTTTCAGCTGCAGACAGCAAACACATTGTGCAGATTCCTACTGAATAGATTACTTAGCTTAGCATTTAAACTGCCACATTTAACATCCTTCAACCCTCATAAACATATTGAACTACTAAAGGGATTATGGCTGCCAGGTTTGCTGTGTTATTACTATAAATTAATCTAAGAATTTAATCAAAGATACCACCAGGAGCAAAATAACAGAATGAGGTGTTGAGATGATAAATATTTAACTCAGAGCAAAAAAAGAAATTTGTACTGAGAGTTAATTTTCAAGAAAGTTTGTTGTAAGCAAGTGTAAAGGACATAGGTGCAATATTTCCCCTATGTACATATGCAAAATTATATACTGTGCTTTTGGAAATTTTTAACACATTTTCTGATTTTTTTTTTTTTTTAATCTTCAAAGGTCTTGTTTCAAAGTCAGGAATGAGGGGGAAACTGGTGGGCTCTTTGAAATCGACAATAAAAATTACACAGACCCTGGCTATTTCAAACCTTAATGTTGATTTTACATCTATAAGGGGAAAAAAAAAAAGATTCATCAATTTCCATCTACTGAAATCTCCTCCACAAACCAAATTTGATCTAGGGCTTTAGAGGTAACACCTTCCATGACTGGCTGCGTTTTCACAGGAACTAAGAGCACATGGTTGCCCCTCTTCACATTCTGAACATCAGGTCTGTGATCAGAGCTGAAAAGCTGTTGCAAGTGTGTTTCCTGATCTCTGAAATGTCAGGACTACATCTTCACCAACTAGTCACATAGCCCAGTAAAGGTGTGTTTAGGGCACACTTTTCCCTCCCTCCTAGAGCTGTACTGTCATCTACCTTACATGATGCATCACTAGATTTTACCAAAGGGAGGGGTGGGAGATGAAAAGTATAGAAAAGGACCTAACCTTCAGTTCCCACTGGGTGCCAGGACTATTTGCCCCACATCCAATCCTCATTGCCATCCTCCATTATTCTCTTTTTACCCTTCAAGACATGAGTTATGGCAATGAAAATTAATTCTTACAGGGATTTCTTAACTTCTGGGACAATTTTCTTCCAGTTTTTCCCCTTTTAGTTTATATAAATTTATTGTTTCAGGGCACAGGTTCATTGTTCTTAGTTGTAGACAGAAGGTGTCAGCATTTTTAGAAACTGAATCACCAAATGTCACGCTGAATGACCAGAAAATGTTAGAACAACTGTGAGCGCTCACACAAATCTTTGTTAGGAAAGTTGCTGAGCAGCACCTAAGAATTTATTGGCAGAGACAAGTAATTCACCATCTCGGACTCAGGTGTCCAGAACATTATTTAACTCTAACTAAGCCACAACGTATAGTCTTTTTGAAATTTATCTTTTTTTACAGAAGGTTACTGAGAAAGATAAGTAACCCTTTATGCAGTTGTCTACTGAATTAGAAGCTCTTCTGTAAGTTTCATCATCTTTCATCAAATTCCATTGATAAAGTTGTTTTCCTGTTAGCACCTGGTACAATGAAGTAACTGTTTTTTCACATATCATAGCTCCTTTATTGCCTTTGCCATCTGACCCCCCTTCCTAATACCCTTGTGTCCATGTTATGTGTTTATCTCTGCAAGCAAAGGGTAGGATGCCCTGTGGACAATAAAATTCTACAAAGAATCCACATAGTCCAAAAGAGCTAGTGAACTGAATCTTCTTACCCTAGGCAACAAAGTTTCTTTGTGAACAGCTTAATTTGTGAAAGAGTTAATGTGAATAAATATTAAATTCTCTGTGTTTGTCCATTTGGGACTGATCTGAATCTTAATGAACATTGCAGAGATAACAGATGTTTCATCGATGTGTATTGAACCTATTCCTTTCAATCAGTAATGTGTAAATTGTAGAAAATAAATGGCAATGAATCAAAGTAGAAATATGGGTCTGCAAAAGGAGTTGTGTTGCTCGGTAACATGGACCCTGTGCCTGCCAGACGTTGATCATGAACCCTGTGCTTTGTGCGGCATTTGAGTCAGAAGATAACTATTATCAGAGGGTTGCATGAAGTTTATCAGGCAGTTGCATGAGCTGGCTAAATGACTAGTCACAGATGTTACTGGCTCCTACATCCTCCTGTCTTGAACCATTCCCTCTGGAAAGCTCCTTTCTGCAGAGTATGATTATTTCTTATTTCTACTATGTTATACACATGATTAATCTTCCTTCCTTTCCTAGTTATTGCTGTCACCTGCTTTTGTAGCTGGAAGGGACTTGGCACTGACAAACAAGAAAAGTTCTGTCCTGTAATCTGCTGACAGTACAGCATATCTGTTTCTCACACAGCAGCTTCAGGGGCTGTGCTTCCTCCTCGACATCACCTGAGGAAGATTAAGAGTAAGAAATTCCCTCCTAACTCATCAGAAAGGAAGTGGTGGAAGAAACAAAAATTTAAACACCTAGAAGTAGATACTGTCAGTAGTGGAAGTGGTTTCTTGCATATTGAGTTGCTGAGTGAATTTTTAGCCTTGTCTCATGGATTCAGAGATTTATGTGAGGTTTCCAAAGGGATGTAAAATAGGGATCTAGAAGTTGTGAGAGCCTGAGATAGTTGACAGAAGGTGGAAACTTTCATTCAACCTCTAGCTGTGCTTTTATTTTCTCCAAACATTCACAACAGGTGTTAATATATCATAAATAAAAAGCAAAAATCATCTGGGAAGTGGGAATAGTAATATTATGCTGTTTCTCATAAGAAGCTGGCTTAAAGTAGGCAGTGCGAGATCAAGATAAGGTGCTCTAAGGCTGGCCAGGAAATGCAGCTGTTGAAGGAAGTGGAAAATTAGACACATCTTGTTTGATACAACTCAGAGAGGTGTACAGGGGTCAACAGCCACAGCAAGACCCATCAAAGGGAAGCTGTCGATATGATCTGGAGCAGAAAGAAGTATTTCTTTGTTTTATAAACTGAAAGGATATTTTTTCTTCTCTTGGCATACATTACTTCACTGTCCCATGCCCTTTATATGTGTGTGCTGATCCAACTTCTCCTGAAATGTGTGTCAGTACAGGGGTTTATGAGCATCTGTGGTTACTGAGAGTTGCTGCTACTAATTCAGGCAATGCACTCCAAGAGGTTCCCTGGGTTCACAGTAGAGAAGGTACAGGACCAAAATCAACACACTGGTAGCTGTTCTGTTGATTTATGTTTTCTTAAAGATGCAACTTAAGCTTGCTGGCTGCTTTCTTTACATGAACAAAATGCAACATTGCAGCAACAATAATCCTGTGATTAATTTTAGAAAACATATCTGTAGTTATTTTTTAAGTGTTTTCCATCTCCCTTTGTTTTTCTGCATTTCTCTGTGTTCATCATCTCTCACCCATCTGAGAGCACAGCAATGACAGCTTAGTGATACCTTACTGATGTACAAGGGAATGTCACTGTTGTCTAGGCAAAATGTACTTTTCCATGTGCTTATTCTAAAAACATTCTGTACTGTATATATTTCCTGTGCTTCGTACACCTGCTTCTTGTCAAGCCAGCAAAGGTAGAAATATGCTTGCTCTCTCCAGAAGTGGGTGTTTTGCTTGGATGAATGCTAATCAAATAATTATATTCAGGCCAAGTTTCTCTTTAATGCTTCAGTAGAGTGTTATGGCCCAGCTACAGGGGATTGCTAATCAACAGGTTTTGGATGAAAATCAGGTAACTGAAGACCTCTTTTGACTAAAGATTATTAGGCATTATATTGCTAATTATGACCAATGGGATTGTATGCTTAGAAATCCTTTCCATACTAAAGCATGCCACATCTCACCGTTTTGGCACTTCAATGCAGACAGGCAAACTGAGACCTGGAAAACCTCCACGAGATCTTGAAAAGCAAGTTTTGCTTTTAATCTAGACAAGTTCTTATTTAAGCAGTGGTACATAAATTGACATGTCAAAGATCCTAGGATGGTCTCTCCATACAGAGAAATGCCCCACAAAGATGGTCAGACTAACTCAGGGCTGGGCTGGGAGCAGTGTCGCTGAGTTAGCACAGTGCTGTATTTGGCCAACTACTCTTATAAGTCCAGGCACATTAGCCTATGCAAAAAACTATATTAGCCTTATTCTCGAGCCTGACCTCAGCATTCTGCTTGGTTCCAAATGGCATTGCAGTGTCACAGTCCAAAACACAGCTGAATGGCTCAAAAGACCCTATAGGCCCATCAGACACCCTTTTTTGAAAAACAGTATTGAAATTTCACCTTAAAAAACTTTAAAAAGCTAAAAAATTGTGATTTAAAAGGCAAAAGAATTGTGTATGCTTCTCCTGGGGCAGAGAGATCAGGCCATTTTTTAGAATTCTCCACAGAAATATTTTTACTTTCAGGCTTGTCAACAGGACACAGAGTGCTATATCTGTAGATAACCACTTCAAATTTTGTTTCATTGAAAGTCAGTGGTACCATGCCAGTGTGTGTCTGATGGACTGATGAAATCATACATGTCAAATGAATTGCTGTCCACACTACCATTGACACCAGAAAGAATCTATGGTGGCAGAGGCAGAGAAGACAGAAAGTAAAGTGGGCAGAGATACTGAATTATTCTGCTGTAGATGTCAAAGAGTTATTTCCTTTAAAAACGTTGTGTCAGCCAATAACACTAGTCACATTCCCAAGCAAGGCATATGGGGAAAAGGCCTGTGATATTTTACTGAATCTCTGAAGAACAGACTGTGGGATCTTACCCCCTGAAGAGTAAACTGTGGCACTCCTTGCCATTGGTCCATGAAATAAAAACCACATCTTTTGTCTCAGGAAGTTCTTAATTTGAAAACCTTTGGTTCTTCTGAGAATATTCTAGAGAAATGTTGATAAATGTTTGCTCCGTTCCTCCATAAACAATTTGGCCACTATCAGAGACAGAAAAAGGATGAGGTGGCTCTTTCATTCGATCCTTTCATCTAAGCCAGGATACAAGCTCTAACTTTCATATGTCCATTACCTCTTAAGATACTCAATTTGCCATTTGATATAGCACTGTTAAGACAAAATTTTAGGCTATCCAGAACCGTCAGTTTTTAAAATGATCTCTTATCATTATTGTTTTCTGAGTGATGTAAACTATGCTAACACTGACATGAAAAATGTTATTATCCATGCTTTTTTGTCTCTAGGGAAAGATAGTAGTTTAGAGCATCAGGTAGAAGGTTGAGGAGCTAGGTATTAGTTTCAGATACAGGTTCAGATACTGGTTTCTAATATAGCCCCAAGTAATATACTTCTCTGTGCCTTTTAATCTATAAAATGATGGTGACAGAGCTCTGTGAAACCATTTGGCCATATTATAATGGAAAGCACTGATTGATAGCTTAGAGCTTGTTATTATCACCAGGCAGAATGCAGCAAAATCAAAGCATCCTGAAATGCCTTTTGTCCTCAGTTATACAATTTATTCCATGAACTCCAGAGCATTTCTATCTGAAGATGCACATCAGATGGAACTAAGTTAGAAAAGATGAACCTTGCAAATCTCTCTGAGGTAACGGATCAAACTGGTTCAGAAGCCCCAGGAAACCACAGCAAGTCTTGTTGAGTCTGTTCCCATGGGATATTATCATAATTCAACCAGTGTCACCCTGAGGTCTGTAGGTCAATTTAGCCAACCACAGAATCACGCATAATCATTGAATTCTTGGGGTTAGAAGGGGCTTCTGGAGATCAACCTGTCCAACTCCACTTCCGAGGCAGAGTCACCTAGAGCAGGTTACATGGGAACGTAACTTGCTCAGGATATATTCTATCCCTTCGTTCAGATCATTGATAAACAAGTAGAATAAGTCCAGATCCAGTACTGACCCCTGGGGAAAGCCACTGACTAAAGGCCTCAACTGGATTCTACTCCACAGATCATGACCCTCCAAGCTCTGCCATTTAGCCAGTTCTTGATCCACCTCACTAAGCTAATCCATTCAGCTAATCCACATTTCCTGAGCTTATCTAAGAGAATGTTATGGGACAGTGCCAAAAGCCTTGCTGAAGTCAAGGTAGACAACATCCACTGCTCTCCCCTCATCAGCCCATCCTGCCGTGCCATCACATGGGCTATCAGATTGGTCAAGCGTGATTTCCCCTTGTTGAATTCGTACTGACAACTCCTGGTGATCTTTTCTTCTGCAGGCTTGGTGATGACCTCCAAAACTATCTGTTCCATCACCTTGCCAGGGATGGAGGTGAGGCTGACTGGCCAGTAGTTTTCTGGGTCCTCCTTCTTGTCCTTTTTGAAGACTGGACTAACAACAGCCTTCCCCCAGTCAGGCATCTCTCCCTTTCTCCAAGATTTTTCAAAGATCATGGAGACTGGCATAGCACCAAGATCTAGCAGCTCTCTAGCACCCATGCGTCTATCCCATGAAGGCCCATGCATTTCGGCTTTTGACCACCCATAGATTTCTTGTTTATTCTCCATGCTGTGTGTGTTTGCGTGCAAGCATTTTAGAGCGGTAATCAAGCATCCAGGTTCCCTAGAAGGGATGTGAGAGGGTTCACCACAGCCATACACACCCTTGATATGGTTAGCCCTTTGATCCCCATCTTCAGAGAAAGCCAGGGAGTATCCGTCACTGCCCTTCTCAGCCTGGCTTACTCCCAGCAGAAAGAACTGCCATGAACATTGCCACTTCAGAACCCACCCCTTGAGTTCAAACCGAACCAAGCAACCAGAAAGAGAAAGCTGACCTTCAACTCAGTATCTCCCTGGCAGCCTGACTTCCTCTGCCCATGCGGGCAACACTGCTGCTCCAAGTCCCCAGAGCTTTTTTTCTTCTCACTCACTTCAGTGACTGAGTTCTCTCTTGTATTTTCTGTAAGTTCCAGGCATCTCTGCTTCATTTTTTTTTTAATGGCTATAGTTTCTCTTTGTAGACTGATGTTCCTTTTGGGCCATGAGGCTATTTAATGAGAAGATAATCTTGTTCCTTCATAAAGAAAAATTACTCAGCCTTACAGTTTATCCACAGAGCAAACAGATTGGCAAATAAAATAGCATATTATGCCCTAAATAATTAAATAAACTCCAAGATATTTGTCATTCTGCTATTCAACAGACTGGTGTCGACTGAGAAAGCAGATATCTTATTCCAAATGATGTTGGCTTCTCTTTCAAAGTGAAGTTACAGAAGAAAAGCAATTGTCAAAACCACAGAGTGGCTTTCCGTATTTTTTTCCCTCTGTGACTTCCTGAGCAAATTTGTTCCATTTATAAGTTTCACAATGATTTTTCTAAATGCCAGCACTGCAACCTCAGACTTAGAAAATTGCACCAAGGTTCCTCTGTTTCTCTTGTGCTACTGCCAGGGAAGGTAGCACAATTACCATTTAGCTAAAAGGTTTGTTGATGAACAAAACAGAATAGGAATTTTCTCACTCCCCGCTATAGTGGCTCAGATAGCTGAGCACAGTGGTAGTGGAGTTTTGCTTTTGTTGTTGTTGGTTTATTTGGTTCTGTTTTGGTTTTGATTTTTTTTAGGTTTTGTTGGTTTAATTTTGTTTTTGAGGGGAGGGAGTTGGTTTCTTTAGTCATCTCAGTGCCAGCCAGTGGTGGGAGTGGTACAAGGAATATGGTGCTTCTTCCATAACAGCGCACATTATTCGTCCAAAGAATAAAAGCTGGGATGGCAGAGATATTTATTTGGCTCATTGCACAGTAAATAGATAAACTAGACAATAGTTCATGTTTGGAATTTCATGCAAGATGATGCCATCCCAAATATTCAGTAGGATATTTAAATATTAATAATGCTTAGAAGGTGTCTGTGTTACTCACGTAGATTTGGAAAGATCCCAAACTTGTATGTGTGCATGTGTTTATATCGTTCCCTGCTCCTAGTAGATATTCCTTCTCAATCGTTCATGTCTTTCGTTTACAGTAACAGGTTTCAATTCAATCCCTGTTTAGATCTGTTGCCTTGCAAGCTATCATGCCCAGAAGCACTTGCTGTGTCCCACTGGGAGTAGGGACTGTGAGGCCATGATATACCCAACATGTGTTTCTTCCATTCATGTCAAGTTGTGAGCTATACCACCTTAAAACTGTGCACGCACAGCCCGCAGTTGTAGACACTCCAGCTAAAGTAATATTTAGAGGTGTACAAAATGTAAAAGCACTGACTTTCTATCACTCCCAGAACTGTGGACATAACTAAATCAACTGGCTTCACTGGCATAAGAGATACAAAAAAATTGTAGCAATAAAGATTTTATTACTCTAAAGTATTTCTAGAATAACCTTTTCCCCTCTCTCTTAAAAGGGAAGTAAATGGAATACGTGATAGTGTGGCAAGAGTGTTTTATAGACATGCTTGAGTAAGGCAGCCATTTCAAAGTCATACCAATAAAAGGCCAGCTCCTGCTGCCATTACTCATTTGTACAGTCCTAATGACTTCGATACAATGATATGCTTGAGCAACTTGAGCAGGATTTAGTACAAAATATTAATTTCAGAATGGTTGATTGGAAATTAGAAGGTTTTATCTATGCTATAAATAATATTTTGGGCTATGAAAAATGAATTGACATTTTAACATCTAATTCACATTGCTAAAATAATGGCACCTTTCAGACTACTTGTTTACTTTTTTCCTTCTTTCTGCTGGGTTTGAAAGTGTACCATTTTGCTTTGCTTTGGATTTTCAATCAATATCACTTTCCTGTTCCAGTTCAATTATGAGTGCTTTAAAGTCAGAGTAGTTACTTTCATCAGCTTCTTTTCATTACTTTGTTTGCTCTTCATCTTGATATTGAAACATTTTCCAATACATGCCAGCCATAGGACATCTGTTTTGAACAAACTTTTCCTCTGGTACCTTATCTGCCCTTTGTAAAATGCCTTTTGTTGGTCGCTGGTTCATCTATCTGATGCCATCATCTGTGGTGCAAGTAATAGGGGACAGCACATTGTCCATCTCCAGCTCTGAGACTGCTGAGAGCTGATTTGGCCCTCACAGGGACTAAATGGTCCCTGGGATCCCAGAAACACCAACCCACGGCATGATCAAGCCACATGATCTCATCATCTGGCTGCCTTGGAGTTTTCCTGCTTCGTGCCTAGTTGTGGAGGCTCAGAGACCACACAGTTGACATGTAGTTTTCTGAGGAACATCTCTGCTGTCCTCTTGGCTCCCTGAGAATAATGCAATACCATGGTGAAAAAGAGATTTCAGGGAGCTGAGAAAAAGTGTCATTGAGCTGCTTCTCTGTTCTCTGCTTCATTCTCCCAGAGAGAAACTGATTTGTGACTAGGTCTCAGAACAACTATGGTAATGAAAACACCAATAGTAATGACGATAGCAGTTAGCACTTAGCAATTCCTGTATCCAAGCACTTCCAACAAATCTAAGGCTGACATTCCTCAGTCAGTATGCATACATTTTTAAATGAAGAATCCCATAATTGGTTTTCTTGTCTCATCCTTCTTAACCCATCAAACTGCCATGCTACCATTTCCTGTTATCAGACACTTGCCAGTCATAAGCAATCAGTCAGGTACTTCACAATTAGCAGGGAGAAAATAGGCAATTTCTTTGTGTTGGTACCAGATGTTTAAAGCCAAGAACAGGATAAGCCAGAAAAATGCTCCACCCTCAGAGTGCTGCAAGTCGGTCTCCTGTAGCATAGCTTGTGTTGGCTATGCCTTGTAGTTTTATGTAATAACACAAGAGTGAGAGTTAGATACTACTGTCTTTGCCTGTCTTTGCATGGAATTTGGATTATTCTGTGCATTTAGTTTGCTTACAAGGATTTGGTGCTGAGATCCTTCAGAACAAGCTTGTTAGAAAAGCAAAAAAATACCATCAGAGGGATTTTCTTTCATAAGGGAAAAATATCACCAGTGTAAGGAAGGAAACTGTTAGTCCTGGAAGCATCAGCATGGGCAATGAACCCTCTCCAAAGTAATTGTTGGACAGAGTATTTGTTGTACTTTATCAGGTTGGCACTAGGGCTTTCCTTTTGAGCAATTTTCCATCTGCACAGGTGGGTAACTGAGATTAGAGTAAGTGTCTGGTCTGTGTAATTGAATCTGTACTACTTATCAGCAGTACTGAGAGCTCTCAATTGCAACTGAAGGTCTGTTGCCTGTGCTCTGGTTCACATGCAGAGAGAGAGCCAATGCTCCTCAGACTACTTACACAGGGAAAGGAGGGGTGGGAGGAGAGAGCACAGTCCAGAATAGTGGTGAGCACAACAGGCAGATGAATAGCAAAGAAGAGAAGAGGCCCAGATCTCATGACAGTTGTGATTACCTCACATTAGAGCACAACACATTTTGCAGCTTGATGGTATCCATCATTTTGTCACGAAAAAAAAAACATGTCCATCATGTTTTCTGCAATGAAACTCCAAACCATCAAGAGCTTGGGAGTCTGGGTCCATTTACCCAGATAAAGTAACTGGGAGAGCTGCTGTGAAAGGGCAGCATATTAATTTATCCTCTTTGGTCTTTCTAGGATAAAATACAGCCCATTTCCAGACATCTGGAACTGCTACACCTTAAGCTAAAAAAATCTGAAAGATTATTGAATCTTAACCAAATGCTATTCATGTCTGTTTTGGATAATCTCCATAGTCCTAAAAATTATTTTTTTTTTTACATTATGGGAATGTGGAAAGGGTGAATGAGATTTAAATATTTGCAGTTTGTTGCAAAAGCTACATACCAGACAGTAGTATTTAACATCTTGTGGTTTTTGTGATCAATCAAGTATTTTTGTTTTACTGTTTTTCTTGGGGTTGAGATGCATTATTTCTGTCCCTCCAGATATGAAAAAATTTGCCTTGATATTTAACTTTTTAAATTTCCCCTGACTTATTGGGCAAACATTTTTTTTTAAATAATCTAGCACACTTAAAGAGAAAAGAGAAGAAAACTTGCCATGTGGGTGTTGACAGGTTGCTTGTTGCTCATTTAAATAAATGCAATCAATAGTGCAAAACTGTCTCTCAGAGCCTGGGTGAGGAATTATCACTGTTTGAGAGAAAACCTAAAGTGAAAGCAGTTCCCCTCCAAGGGAGTGTGTTCTGTAGTGTATCCCAAAGCACACCCCAAACTCTAAACATATCAAGAGATGTGACATAATTAAGGAATAAATAAGGATGGAGAAAGTCTTTGTGTTCTCTTTGCTTTGCAAAATGTGGCAAAACTTCTATCATCTCCACATCCTGAACCTGGATCTTATCTAAGTTCCCTGGGAAGAACAATGACAGGGATCATTTCCAAGTGGCCTGGATGAGATGTTATTTAGTATCCTCTGGAGCCAAAGCTGAACTTTGAGAGGGGACCAGTGGGCTTCAGGAAATTCTTTGAGAAATTAATTTAATATGTCAGCCATCAGCTGTTGAGTGCACACTGTTACACAGCTACATCATACCAGTACTGCAGAGACAAATGGGCAGAGAACAAATAGATGGGTCTTTTGCATCTCTCTGGAAAATAGAATTTAAAATCCATGCCCAGGGATGCTTGAAAACGGAGATATTCTGGTTACTTCTCTGGAACAACCAGCTTATAGCACGCTGCTGTACTGCATGTCTGCTGACAGCAGAGTGAAACAACATAAGCCCCTTTTTCTGAAGTACCCTCACAGGTGCTGCTGGCACAAAGATCCAAATCTGTTTGGATTAGTTATCTGGGGAGCCAAGAGTGCTGTGGGAATGCCATATCTGAAGCATGAGACAGGAGGAAGAGTTCAGAGGAAGAGAAAACCTGGGGAATATTACCAGCTTTAGAAAGGGCTCCCACCTGAAGTCCCACTCTTTCTGGAACAGGATCTTGTTAATTCAGCTCATTGGAGCATAGTATTATTCATACTACAAAAAATCATGCTGCCAAGGACTATTGAGCATTTCTTCAGAAAGAATAGGCGTTTTCACATAAGGCAATAAAACATAATCATTGTACTCAACTTAAAAATTACTGCATTGACAGTGAAGATGATGGTATTCACTTTTTCTGAAAAAGAAGACTTCAAATTTTGTGTGTGCATGGTTTTGGTAAATGCATCTGGTTTGGTGGTTCAGCAAGAGACCTGTCTGTAAGTACTTTGGAAAAGCATAGGTTTTCATATTTTCTAATATGCAGTAAACAAAATATAACACAATGGGAGACACTTGAGAGAAATTTTATGTGTGGCTGTCTTAAGCACTGTGAATAGCATTGTCGAGGGGATGGACTACATGGACATCAGGTGTGAACCAGTGTAGCTGTTCTTATGTTCTTATTGGCCAAAGAAGGAAGAGGCAGCTTATCCCTGCAGAGCACCTCTTAGTTGTAACACTCAAATTAATTTTTAACAACTCTTTTTTGCTATTCAGCAAAAAATATGTTTATTACCTCCTTATTTCTCAATTTGCTTCCATTATCTCTGCACACTGCAATAGGGTGTATCAGAATCCAGTGTGCCAGACTATGCTCTTGGGCATTTTGAAATCCCATGAAAATACTTTTCACCGGAGACATTGAGTTTATTTTTAAAGAGCTTACCGTGAAAATGCAATGTAAATGATTCATATAGTTGGTGGTAAATGCTGACAGGAAAATATTTGTTTGTGTAAAGCCAGGAACTTTCCACTAAGGGAAAGCTTCTATGACTTCGACATTTTTCTTCTGTCTCCCTCGGCACACTAGCAGGGGTTAGCATTTTTCTTGACAGGTTTCAATGCTTTTAGCAAACACCGATCAGCTAAAAATTGTGTTGTCACTTAGAGGTTGGTACAACAGAAAATCATTGCTCATTTTTTTTTTAGGGAAAACCAATGCAAGGGGAATTAAATTATTTCCCTAAGGTCAAAGAAAAAGGCAGGAGTGAATGAAAGAATCCCAATTAGAATTTAATTCTGAAATAGTTCCTAGTGTTTTGAAATCTGACTACCTAAACCCAAATGGTACAGGAGGTCAGGAGGTCTGTACAGTGGGATTTTCTTGCAGAAGGCCATCTAGGTTTCTCCTTGTCTTTCCTCATATGTGACTGGTAACTCTTGGAAAGTCAGAAATCTGACTGCCAACATTTTCCCAGTGTTTCCACCAGAGATTTCAGCTGTGATGAACCAGATGAAGTGTTCTGTTGATGAGAAATTTTGTCAAAACACCTCCCAGAGGCTTTGGGCGAGTCTGTTTGCATGGTGCTGTAGTCATATGAGGCTCAGTTCCCACGCTTGAGTGAATGAAAAAGCTCTCTTCAAGAGTTTGAAAAAGCATCTCCTATCAGAAACATGTTAACAAGGATTGACAACATCCATACAGATCAAATTCAAGGTCAGTAACTGCAAGTAGGTGGTTCCTGTGGGCTGTCTTAAAGAACAGTAAAGAAGCTTTTTTCCAGATGGCATGCTGAGCAAACTGCCTCTCAGACCTGTAGGACTGGTGAGTTTGGAATTCTACGTTGTATTGAAGTTTATGGCTCTGGACAGGAAACAGCATCATGAATGGGCAGACAAGTGATGCTGGTGTGCCTTCAGGGAGAAGTAACGGTGCTGCAGGTCAGATTTTCAGCATTTATGATATGACATTAAAGAAATATAATTGAGCTATGAAGCTAGAAATCATCAGCTCTTTTGCTTCTTGAAGAGAATTTTAGTGCTGCTGTAAGTAGCAGGTTGGCAGTCCCCGAGTCTGGAGTCAAAAGGCAGGTACCTCATGAACAGCAGCAATATGTTCTTGCTCTCTCTGAAGACTTCTAGGGGAATGAGACTGCTTCCTTACAGTCTTTTCTGGTTTCTTTGTTTGCTGTCAAGACTGCCTTCAGGGTAGTCCATTTACGTGTTGATTTCCGTGTATGCATTTAGTGCATTGGTTGAATCCAGGCCTGCTCCAAAACTCACTGGTGTGGATGGACAACTTTTTATTGGTATAAAGGAGATTTGTCTGGAGGTCTGTGAATGATGATGAGAATTCTTTGATTTATGGCCCGTAAAAACCTCCATGTGAGAGCACCATCACCAGCAATGATTGCTGTCTCCTGGAGGACCCATGGCCCAAACACCCCATTGGCCTCCGATCAGGTCCACCAGAATGATTCCCACTTTCTGTTGCAAATCATCTCATCACGTCTCCTAATCACATTCAAATCATAAGATGTCTTCACAACACTAATACCATGAACAGACTGCAAAGCAATAATGCTAATTCCTTAAATTCTTGGCTTTTCTGGAAATGCCAGTAATAGACGACAGATTCCAAGTGCCTTGAGCATATTTTCTGACTTTCCCTAGATATATGTGGGATACATAGAGCACAGAAGAGCAACCATCAAGCCCAGAAATGTCGCCTTTTTCAAGATAAATAACAAACTAATAAAAGGTGTAGGTATGTATGACTTTACTAGACACTGATTTTCAAAATTCCATGAATATAAGCACAACACATGCATTGTGGGATCCCTTGTGTTCAAAATCTAATTCAGCAGCTGGGCATTGCAGGCTTAAAAATGTGTTACTAGCAAGTAATTTTCCTCACACTTTTTTACATCAGGACTGTTTCTGACTAGTCTGTGGAAACCTATTTTTCTTTTGTGTGTATAACAGATATCTTTCCTTTTTCTAAGAATATTGCCAGAATTCATAATTTCATTTTAGAGTTTTCATGAAATTTCTTACTTATCTTATTCTCTTCCTCCCTCTGTTGAATCTCTTATTGCAAGACTTACATTTACTCTTCAAGTCCGTGGAAACAGCTGTCATATTCCTTTTACACTGATGGATTTACAACAGACATTGTCATTTTAGGTTTTTTGTTTTTCTTGGAGGTAAGGAACACTTTTAAGGTGTTTATGGGCTAACTTTAGGAAATACAAACTGGAACAGGTTTGCCAAAGAGATGGTTGATGCCCTATCCCTCCAAATATTCAAGGTTTGAATGGGGTTTTGGGCAATGTGGTCTAGTGGAAGATGTCCCTGTTTATCAAGGAATAATGGAATATTTGACTTCCAGGTAGTATGAGATTACTTTTTAGGTCCCTTCCAGCCCAAACCATTCCATGATTCTATAATTCTAAATCTTGATTTGGTATATAGACCATAAAATTATATATGGATGTGTGTGGAGGATAGCAGAACTTCACTTCCTAATAATTATAATACATTTCCTCAGCCTCCAAATTATATTACAGTTTGATGCTGCGCAATAGAGAGTATGTAGAGGGAACCCATCCCAAACACAATGTGAAGAGATCTGTTTAAATGCAGAGGCACCAAATACTGTAGGACACATTGGGTTACAGCAGTTGCACAGCTTTGGGGTGACAGGAGGGAGGGTAAAAGAGAAGAACCAGCATTACAGTACCAGCAATGTTGCACATCATGCATGGTGTGTTTTCAGAACCACAGAGGGGATTTCAGTCTCTAGTTCTGCAACTTTCAGCAGTGACATATTTGCGGAGACAACTGGCAAAAGCTGTAACACAACAGGCTGTTTTAACTAGATTTTTTATTGGTTGTTTTGGTTTTCCACCAAGCAACTGTCACATCGCACACCAGTGCACCAAATTCATTGGGGAAATTTTGCCCTGTAAACATTGCAGCACTTGCTCTTTTCTTTTACACTTAGAGAAAAAAGCTGCACTTACCTTAGTTTCAGAGAAAAGTAACATATCAATCTCCACCTTGATGAATAGCCCTCTTTTTCCACCTGATTGCTCCAGGTGCAGCTCCAATGGGATGGCAGGAAACAAAGAGTGGAAAAGTAAACATATATATTTTCCTCTTTTTTCTTCCTTAAGTACTTAAAAGCAGGATCTAATGCCAAGTTCTAAAATAAAGGTCTCATAGAAAGAGCACTGGCTGTCAGCCACTCTGAAATAAATCCACCTGTTCAGTCATCACTTCAAGAAAGTGTTGACAGCACTACAGTGAATTTAAATAGCAAATGATGGCTCTGTTCACCTGACAAACCTAGTTTTTAGGATTGTCCCTAAGGAGCTCCTAGAGATCTTAAACTTGCTGAGGGGCAACATATTGAGCTCTGCCTAGGGGCTGTTAATGCTCAAACTGAGGTCTGGGTGGCAATGCTTGTGCAGGAGACAATCTGTCGTTTGTTATCAGGCAGAGGGACAGATGTGAATGCAAAATCAGAACAGGGAGATCTGGCTTTTGAGGGCTTTTCAGCTAACAGAAAGCACTGATTCTGGTTCCCTCAGATGTTCTCCTTGGGTCTTAAAAACTTTTGCTTAAGGTTATGGTGGAAATCAAACTTGAACTTGTCATCATTTAGGTGTGGTGTATAAAGCTGTGTTTCTACAATGCTGTTGTAAGCGGAGCACAGTCTTCTTGTGAAATGTAGTGTCAGGAGGGAAAAAATTATAATTAAATCTCTTTCACTCTTGGTTGAGTGTTGTCATTACAGCTCTCCTCACATATTTTGTCATGTGAGTAACTATTAATGAATATATTTAATCCTTCATATGTCTAGATTTCAACTACAGAAGTCAGAGAATTTACCGTCAGTCTCTGCTCCTATATGTGCAACCTCAAAACTGTGCAGTGTGATTAAAAGTGAAAAAACCTCAAAACGATGACATAATGTATTTAGTCAAAAATTCACAAAGTTTTTAGGAAGTATTAGATTGTCAGTTTTCACAGCAAAATACTCACTACAGAAAACCTAAGGTGCTTCTTGCCAGTAATGTTCCTGCAACTAAATCCCTTCACAGGCATAATACTTCCTGCAGATCAGCAGAATAGGTAATTTGAGACTTCCAGAGCTACTCGAATGAATCTGGCTGAAAGATTAAAACCTTGCTACTGGAGCAAATTCTGTGCCTCATCCCATACCAACCTAAGTGATAATATACTATTTTAATGAGTAAAGATTTTACTTCAGGGCAGCTGGCTGACATTTACTCATCCTCTTGGGAAGAGTAGAGTCATTTAGGAAGGATTTGGCCTTTTTTCTACTTGTTTTATCTCTCAGTATGTGATAGAGGATTACTTTGCACCAGAAGTGGACAGTACTGTTGACTAACATTATAGAGAAGCCACAGTTCTTTTCCCTAGTAACTGAAGGAGGCTTGAATGTAAAGGTCAGAACTTACTTTTTATGTTGAATCTCTTGCTTTTTAGTGAACTGCTGAAGGATTCACTGTCCAGCCTATCTGTTAATACTGAAGTCAAACACACACACCTCCTGCTTCTTTTCTCAAGGTCAGGCAGTTATATTCAGGGAGCTATACAAGGAAGTTCTACAAAGCCCATTTTTATATTAGAAGATTGTCCTGCAGCTGCTCTCTGTTCACAAAGCTCCCTGAAGCAGAAATCCACTTCTAGTAAAGCTATGGAGAATAGTATAAACCCATCAAAATAAAATTAATTTTAACCTCTTCAATTAAAACTGGTGCTTGGACATGCAGCTTTTTAATATGGAAGATGAGGTAGTTAGAAGGCAAATATTAGTGTGGCTGCTGTAAGAATAAAATTAAAATTTACGTTGGATAAATACCTGTTTACCTTTTACTTTATTAGGATAAAACAGTCAGGTCTGGATTCTTGTCTGGGACCTGAGAGCATGGTAGTCACTTGAGCCTGTGTCTGTTGTCATAGGATGGAGAGAAACACCTTCAGATGATAATTCAGTTTTGAGGTATGGTGAAAAGTCCATCTCCTTCCACTGACCACCAAGAGTGACCTGGGAGTTACTGTACACTGAGCCTGACTTCCTAAGAATAGCCCCAAGAGTTAGATGGACATGTACAAATTAAAGCCAACTGGCATTTCACCTAGTGATAAGATTAAAACAAATTGTTTTGTTTCTAGAGGGACAGTTTCATTCAGTAAATGAGCAGGGGAGAAGATCATAGAATGCTTTAGTTCTGAACAAGAATTCTGGTCTTCCGTCTGCATTAGAGATGCTCCCTGCTATCTGCACTTGAAAAATAGGATGGGTAGGAAAAGAAATAGAAACTAAACATGTAAACAGGAAGTTGGATTTGGGATAAAACGTAACGAAAGAGCATTATGAACTTTCAAGGAACTTCCGAAAACTGAAAAAAAATCATTATTTTACTAAATGTATCATGTTTTTTTCACCTCAGACAGTTATTTGCTATCTAAAACTGCAGGAATAGGGCTGAACAATCTTCAAAAAAAGGTGAGAACTCATGAAATAATGAATTAATAATAAAGGCCTGGTATTCAATAATCTGAAGCCAAACCACAAATATTAATTTTTGAGAAGTCATAATACATCAGCCAGTCAGAATAAATACTGGTGGCATATAGAATTGTAGAATTGTTAGTGTTGGAAAAGATCTTTTAGACCATGAAATCCAACTGTTCTGAGTCCAGCACTACACCAGATCCCTAGGTGGCATATGTGCATGTCTTTTAAATACCTCCAGGGACAATGACTTAACCACTTCCCTGGGCAGCCCCTTCTAATGCTTGAACAACTTTCCAGAGAAGAAATTTTCCCTAATATAAATCTAGACTCCCCTGGCACAACCTGAGGCCATTTCCTCTTATCCTGTCACTTGTTATTTGGGAGAAGAGACTGATCCCTGCCTGGCTACAGCCTCCATCCAGGCAGGAGCAATAAGATTCCCCTCTCTGAGTTTCCTTTTCACCAGGCTAAGCAACCTCAGCTCCCCCAGCCTCTCCTCATAGGACTTGTGCTCCAGATGCTTCACCAGCTCTACTACCCTTCTCTGGACGTGCTCCAACCCCTCAATGTTCTTCTTGTAGGGAAGGATCCACAACTGAACACAGCACTCATGGTGTGGCCTCACCACTGCTGAGTACAGAGGGGTGAATATTGCTCTAGTCCAGCTGGTCACGTGGTTTCTGATAGAGGCCAGGATGCCATTGGCCTTCTTGGCCACACTGGCTCATGTTCAGCTGCGGTTGAGCAGCACCTCCAAGTCCTTTTCTGCTGGGCAGCTTCCCTACCACTCTTTCCCAAGCCAGTAGAATTCCATGGGGTTGCTGTGACCTGGAGGGAGGATCCAGAACTTGGCCATGTTGAACTTCATACAATTGGCTTTGGCCCATTGATCCAACCTGCCTGGTTTCCTCTGCAAAACTTCCTATCTTCCATCAACAGTGCCCCCTCAACCTGGTGCTGTCTACAAACTGACTGAGGGGGCACTTGATCCCCTCATGTAGATCATTGATAAAGACATTAAAAAAGACTGACCTAAATACTGAACCCAAGGGACAAAAAGAAAGATAGCTGGAGGTCCATCACAGGAGGAAAGAAGAGATGGTAAGATGGAAAACTGAGGACGCAGCGTGTTTTAGACAGGTATCTCAGAGAGGTGGCAGATATGGTGAGACACTGCTGTGGGACTGGTATCTACCCCTCTGTCAGACTCAGCAATAATGTGGAGCAATACTGGTCCTGGTGTACTGATAAGCTTTGACAGCATCCAGTTTGTCTGGGGTGAGGACAGAGAGTTTTTCTGTCTCCTTGTCCCCACCATTACTACCAGAAAACTGTCCCTGTCCCTGTCAGAGGCAGCTGCCAGGACCTGAAATAATCCAGCAAAGCTCTTGCAGTGACTGCAGGCTCAAGAGGACTGAGCTACATCTCACACCTCTGTATTTACCTTGTCCTCCTTTCTTTTAAAAGCTATAAAGTCATATCCCCGATTATGTGCTTTTATGCTTGGTGGCTTAGGGATGTGAAAGCCCATATCAAATAGAATTGATCAGAGTAACTGTGGAAACCACACCTGGCAGCAGTTTGTCTCTTGGGTGCATTTTGTCATCAAGTGCTTACAGAGAGTTACAGACTCAGCTGGCCCCACCTAAGAGAGAGGCTTTGCAGGGTTTTCTGCTCTGCAGTGATAGAGACGGTGGTAAATAGCATTAATGGTGAGTGACAGCCATGCCCTATTTTTTCCACATCACTCAGCGGTAAGTCGGCTGCCTTCATTAGGTGAAAGTTTCCTTGTACTTTGCATAAGGCTCAATTTCAGACTGAATTATGAGGTGCAGAGTCAGTAGGCAGAGATTTATACCTGTTGAGGGAATGGACTGGTAAGTTCAGGTTATGCACATCACAGAAAAGAACAAAAGGAATGGAATAAACCTCTGTGAAATCTGGCACAGACAGGGTTCATAAAATTAGGCATAATCCATAGAACAACTGCAAGGGGAAGGGTATTGTTCAGCAAATAAGCTACTTCATTAAAAATGTAAATGCCACTAGAGCTACAGACGAGTGCCAACATTCCAGCTTACTTGGAAGATGACAGGAAGGAATGATTGACATTTTTTTCCTGCAGTTTAAATTCTGCTTTTTTTTTTTTTCAATATCCAAAATATAAATCTATGGACTGTATAAAGTGTTTACTAAATCAAAAATTGAGCAAATTAAACATATGCAAAATCCACAGCAGAATGTTAAATGAGGAACAATTTGATTAAAACAGTACCAGTGGTAGTAATATTATTTGCAGAAAGTCTAAAAAAGAACACGCTTTTATGATTTTAAACCGATGGATTGTTATGATGGATGGATACTGGAAAAGGCATAACATGACAGTGTAGGGAGTAGAACTGACAGGATTAAATCAGTGTTTGATTTTGGACCTATGAGATATATATAAAAGAAAGTTTAACTAGCGGATGTGATTCTTCTATATGTATACATAACTGGGTGCAACTCCCTATGCAAATAGCTTACACATGCTTTGAGATATTCTCTGATTAGTGCCACTAAATAATGTGACCTGGGATTGTTATTAATCATTATTTTATTACCATTGTAGTAAAGTTCTAGAAATAGACACATTAGATATAAATGAGCTCTGCTCTGTTGACTTTTAATTTGGTTGTGCTGATGTGCATGACTGAGAAGTAGTTCAGTATTTGGGCATGGGTACAAGGACAGATTCCCATGCACAGAGAAAATGTGGTTTTCTTTTTTCTGAGATAAATTAGTATAACACCTTTTCACTCACCAGTACTGTGAAACAGACACCTGTAAAATACCATGCATTAAGTTCAATAATTTCAAAACTTAGCAAGTGATAAACATGAATTCAGAGTAATTCTGGTGGTTTATTAATAGATTTCGTCATATCAAATTTTCCTACCTGATGAGCCGGAGCTCTGCAAAGCTAAGATAATGGAAGCATGAGATTTGTTACAAGAAAAATGAAGTTTTGATTTTCCTTAGGAGCTGTGTGGCTTGTGCTGTGGTTTTGAGACCATTGATCAGACCTAGTCAGAGAGTTGCTTCTCCTCATATGGGAAGCCTTGCAGAGAGGGATGCCACATAAGGAATGTGCTGTCAGGATGGCAGCAGGGAACCACTGTACATTCCTGGTTTTAAAGGCTCAAAAAGGCTCCAGGGCCCCTCCTGCAGCAATGTGGCTGTTTCTCTAGTGAGCCCAAGACACCTTCTGCAAGAGTAGGTCTCATAGCTTCTTTTTTCTGGTGAGTTCCAGCTTATCTGCCTGCTTTTTGCTCTACTGAGGTTCTCTGTAGAGTTTCCATACAGAGTGCCCCTGAGCTGGAAAGTATAGAGCACAGGGGGCTGGCTGTTGAGTCCCCATGGAGAGAGCCACATGTCAGCAAGGGGGCTCAAAATTATTATTCCTGCATACACAGTGTCTGCACAGCCTGGGGATCCAGTTCTGGCTGAAAAGAGCTATAAATGTGAGGTATTATTAGCACACGGCTTTGTAGTAAGCCACCCTCAGGCCACATTAAGGTTTTTGATGTTTCTCAGTTGCACTCTAAAGGGATTTTAACATGATTTCAGAAAAGGAAAGGAGAAAAATAAAGAACTTCCAACCTCTTTTTCAATTTAAAAATAAATGAAAGAAACCACTTGTATTTTGATTTTTATTTCTGTTTGGAGATGATGATTTGCTTAGATTCAGGTTGAGCATCTTGATTATTCTCTTTTAAAAAGTGACCTTGATCTTTTAAAAATGTAAATGAAAATAAAAGATCTGGTGACCTTTTTATTGAGGTCTTCAGAGAGCTGAGAGGAGCCTTCACTATCCTCCCATGTTGCAGGAATGCCTCCTACTAGGGAACACAATATCAGGCTGAGTTAAAAATGCCCCAAGGGCCATATTGATGAGAGGAGGCTCACTCTCCACGGCCTTTTTAACATTCAGCCACAGCGTAACTTGTTTGTTTCCTCTGTGTTGGAAATGTCAACAAATGTCACCCAAGTTCTTTGCTTTCCTTTCTTATCTTTTGACATATTATTTGATATGTGTGTGAGAGTGTAGAGTATATTAATAAAGGAGCTTTACTCTCCAGTGTATTAAAAGAGTGAGTGCAAGACTGTACTGAAGAAAGGTTTCTTCTATTAGTTTTGCCATTAGGAAAAAAATAATGCTCTTCAAAAGACTTACTGAAGAGAGAGATCAAAAGAAGACCTGTTAGCTTAAAGTGGTCTATACTTCTTCTAGCATGGGGTCTGCATTCATTAATCTAGGATTTTCTTTGAGACAAATTTTGAGTGCTTTGTTCAGATCATTTAAATATTCTTTTTAGCAATGTGACTCCCATTGATTTCCTGGGAGGCTTTTCACACATAAGACTTCTGGGTTCAAAATTTCAGAAGTCCTTAACAGTCCTTCTAACTTTATGAAAATTTCATAGATTGCTTAGTTACCCAAAAGTGAGATTCCCAAAGCCTGTAGGTGCTATTTTTTTAAAAAAAATATATCTGCAGTTACTAAACCACTAAGATTCTTTGAAATTGTAGCCTTTGCCTTTAAGGAGACTGCTGATATTTGGGTTGACTTAGCCTTTGAAAACTGTAATTTATTATACATTATAGCACTAGGTACATAATATAATTAGACTAGGTAGAATATGACATTTAACATTTATAAGGCACGTTTTGTGCAAGTATAATTATTTAATTAGGGCAGTGCTGAAAGACCCCCAAAGCAATTTGGTATATAATTTGCTTATATTACGTGAATGCATTGAAACAAACAATTTTGGCTCAAACTGCTTTCAAATGTGTTGACAGGACAGAAAAACAATGAGTGAAAAGTCTTTGATTTCCTGGTAAGGACAGAGAACTCACATGGAAAAATATTAAGAGAGTTTCCAAAGGACAATACCAGTTTTCTGTGACAAAGCTCTGAATTTAATTGCCTGTGCACACAAGCTCATCTTTCCTTCTCATCTTCAGCTGTTTCATACACACTAAATTCTGATGATTTATGTACTTCTGCAATGTGTTAAACAATTCTTTTTCATCTTTAACAGTCAGATGTTTCAACTATTTGTAGACAGTTAGTCATTGCTATATATATTTCATTTTTTGTTTTGTTTTTTATTCCAATCTGTTCTCCTAAAAAAAAAGATAAAATAGTTCTATTAAAGCATCCATGGATCCATCTGTGAAATTAATACCGTGTAAAGCATTTAAAGACTATGTATCAGTGATATACTGCCTCCTTAGGGAAATGTGCTCTGACTGCAGTTTTCAGCAGCCAGGGAGGAAGAAGATGGCAAGGTTGAAGCTCTGGGCATGCAATCGTGCCATTGTCAGTTATCTCCAGTCTCCTGCCTCTCTTTCCATTTCCAGCCATAGACATTTCCACAAAAGCTTTACAGGAGCAAGGCTATGGAAGGTCAAATGCATATCTCATCACTCCAGGATTCTTAATATCAGTTTTCAGGAATACCCTGAAATGGAATTCTTAAAGTTCTATAATCTTAAACAATTACTTTTATTAGAAGGTGAAAAACCTCACAAGAAAAATCACAAGTCTTGTATAATTCTTCCATGTTTTATCAATTTGTGACAAATTTAACCAACCTATTCAAGACCCATAGTTAAATCTGGCCTTCCTTTTGCACTGCAGGAATGAAAAACTCTTTAAAATTATATATGACTGGGAGACTCAGATGGAGAAGCTGATCTTACCTTAATTCTGATGACCAAATTTTTCTAAACTGTTTAGAAAGAACCAATTCTTTTTTTTTACTAATTATTTTAAATGTGGAATGATAAAGAAGGGCTAAATGCTGAAGGCTTTAACTGACTGACTCCAGCACATCTGCAATTGAGGTATAACTATGGTCAAGAAGTCCTCAGTCTTTGGCATTTTTTCCTCCCATGTTTACTTCATCCAACCTCTTATTTAGATCATTTCTGTACAAAGAGGTTGGACAGCAGCCTGTAAAATCATTAAGGAATATTCTCCTCATGCCAGCAATTTCTTACAGAAATCCTAACTTCCTATAAGGAACCAATTCAAGCATAGTGGTTTGGAAATGCTGGGAAATAGTGAATTAGGCACCTGAAAGGATAAGGGACCTGTTGCGTTTTCTCCCAGCTCTTTGTGCTTTGATTAATCATTTGCTTGCATTTTGATAAGCAGCTGCACTGTGTGAGTATATTCCAACCTTGAGATGTTCATATTATTTCGGGACATTGCATCATATGCAAAGCAGTTTCCCAGCTGCTTCCTGACTCATGCTGGTAAAGGAGTAGCTCACACTTTTACTGGATTTTGAGGGTGGTAAAATCCTAGAAACTGAAGGCTTCTCATCAATAGACACTTTATCAAGAGAAATTAGATTTCTTTCATGCTTCAACAATACAGCAGTGGTTGTCAGGTTATGAACAGTTTGACAGAGGGATTATTTTGGCTCTATTTGATGCAGAGATACAAACTTTCTGTATTTGAGATGAAACATACTGTAAATATTTTGGGCTTGTATGTCACTGCAGCGATGATAAACCCAGTTCCACAGGTAGCAATAAAACTTGCTTTGTTATCAGGTCCTCGTGTATTGGGGAGGAGTAAAGCAATTCACAGGTATTCCTACAAGCTCCATCACTGATTTAGGATGTGCCTTTCTGTTTGCAGGTTCTCCCTGTGGCTATGCTTTTCCCATCCCTCACTGCAATGTCTCACCATATTCCTCAGCCTGTGGTCAAATGGGATCTGTTATTTGAAGGAAGTATTTACATATTATATTGGGTTCAGTCTGTTTTCTGACCTTGTTTGTGTCATTTCTGTGTACGGAGGCTCTTTACTTGATGGCAAACATGCATCTATACCTCTGGGGATGGAGCTTTTCCTTAAAGCTGTGAATCCCTTAGATTGGGTTCATAGCCATATTATATAAAACACCTTTTCTGGAAAGACATTAAATGCACAATTCCAGTTATCTCTAGTCTTCACCTTTCACCAGAGAAAGTTTGAATGTTCAGGTTCATTGCTGTAATGAACCATCAAGCCAGGAAATATGGAAAGTCAGGACAAGCTGGAGAGATGGAACTGGGACCCTTCCTTTGTCTTAGCATCATAACTAATCCTATTTCATCTGTGTTCTCAGTTTCTTTCCATAGAGTGTTGAGCACAAATCTGCTTTCCTTCACTCACCCTGTCTACCCCCTCTTTGCACCCCAGTCCTCTGACAATCATAGGAAAAAGTGATGCAGCTTCAGCTGCATCCACTATTTACCTAAAGTGGAGGAAAAAAATAAACCAAAGGTAAAAAAAAAAGTTATTTCAGTTGATTTAAGTGGGCAATTATGAAAGGGGGAGTTTAGGACCTTTGCTTCCCTAAGCAACATTTGGTTGCAATCATTCTCAGTCATTTTAACAAAGAATTGATTTCTAGCAATGAGTTTACCATAATTTATCAACCAGTACAATCTGACCCTGTTTGTGTATGGAATATTGATCCATGAATGTTGGCGGTTCTCAGCAATGCCTGGTACTTGAGCCAGGACTACAAAGTGTGATGGATGAGGGAAATCATTAGCTTGTGTTCTGGAGTGAGGTATTTGCTATAATAAGAGCTGGTTTGACAGAATCATCTTCACTAGAGATTAATTTCCTTATGAACAGAGTTCATTTTTGTGGAACTCACTGGTTACTTGTCTGCATTATGTTCAAAGTTGCAAGAGAGGTGATGTTGTACAGTACAAGGGCCGAAGCTGTTTTTCCTCTGCACTGAGATCAAAAATGCCCTTTAGATAAGTAGCATAAAAATACACAGCCCATTTACACTTCAGAACAGTTGAGTTTGAAAGATATCTTAGATGTCTTTGAGCCGCCTGCCCACTCAAAAAAGGTACAGCTAGGACAGGTTGGCCAAGACTGTGTTCAGG
Source organism: Phainopepla nitens (assembly GCA_013400175.1). Classification (NCBI taxonomy): domain Eukaryota; kingdom Metazoa; phylum Chordata; class Aves; order Passeriformes; family Bombycillidae; genus Phainopepla; species Phainopepla nitens. The sequence goes on along the minus strand of VXBQ01008792.1, from coordinate 750,471 downwards.
CATGATTTGAACATGTCCTAGGATGGAGGCTTCTTGACTTCTCTGGAAAGCCCATTCTGCTGTTTAACTGCCTTCATGATAAGAAAAAGGTATTTCCTTGTGTTGAAGTGGAATTGACTGTATTTCAATTTTGTCTGTTTCTTCTTGTCCTGTCATTGAATACAACTGAGAAGATTCTAGGTACATCTTCTTTATTCCCCCTCATTGAATATTTGTACATACTGGTAAGATTCCCCTGGAGCCTTCTCAAGGCTCAACAAGGCGTCCACCAGGACTCCCAGATCATTTTCACAGAGCTATTTTCCAGGTGGCTGGCCCTGCATCAGCCCCATCAGAAGCTGGGGTTTTCAGTTGTACCTGCAGAGTCCTGGAGAAGATCCAGTTGATCTCTTTCTCATAGTTTCTGGAGCTGTGCAGTGTGCTGACCTTGTCACAGCCACATCACAGGGTGACACAGACCCTTTGGCAGCCTGTGGGCAAAGCCAAATCCCACCAAGAGGTCCCAAATGTGCAGGGATGCACTCTCCCTCAGGAGCTTGCTCCAAAGGGAGATCTCTGATGTACTAGGGATAGTTCCTCCAGGGCATTCTGGAGACTGTTCCCTGCTATGTGCCAGCACCACTGGAGAGCCCCCAGGGAAGTTTCTGGTCTCATTTTGGGCACCAGCTGCTGAGTCTGCTGCCTGCTGCTGCTCTGTGCTTGTGGGGCACACCAGCACAAATATGGCTTCCAGCTGAATCAGCTACGGGGATGCTGACAAGAATTTAGCACTTCCTATTGTGCTGTCTTTTTTCTAGGTCTCAATGTGCTATAAAATTCTTAAATATAACATTATGTTTTGACTCTCAGTACTTTCTACCGGGCAACATAATTTACGTCTTCAGTTACTGATGAAAATAAAGCATAGAGTGGGATAACATCTGAACAGAGATTACAGACTAAATTACCTGGAAAGGAGATCAAGCATTCTAACCCTTATCTCAGTGCTTGCATTACATTTTGCTTTTATTTGCTGTGGATTAGTAACTCTTTGCTGTTACCAAGGAAATGAGAGACTCCTTGGCATCTGGCACACCCACAGTGCACCCTTACCATTGATGAATAAGAAAGGACGCACTCCAGTGCATGTCAGAGAGCCAAGGAAAAACAAGCTATTGAAAAGAGATAAAGTAAACAAGATTATCTGAATGAAATCAAGAAATATTTTCAGAGGAGGTTAAACAGTTGTATTTGTTTAGAGCTTTCCAGCAAAATTGAAGATTTGATGATTTTTTGGGCAAAAAAGTGTCAAACTCTCACTGCTATCCTGGAAATAACACCTTGCAGAGGGCCTGCCACAGGTGTTGTCTTCATCATCCTTCTTTTTATTGTCAGGTAGTACCACTGAATACCTCTGCATAAGAAGAACTGAGATGTCCTTGTAATACCGCTTCCAGTACGTTGGATAGGGATATTTTGCCTTTTTTTTTGGTGGCTTTTTCAAGGAGTTTGTGACTCAGAGGTCCATGTCTTGAAATCCTTACTCACATTTCACTTGGGCAAACCTCCCACGGGTTATAAAAATGGAGACTTTGGAATCTAGTTCAGAGAAAGGAGGGAACAGATCAGTCTCCAGAATTCAGACATACAAAATGCCATCCATGAGTCAACATGCATAAAGCAGCATGAGTGGGAAAAAGCCAAGCAGAAAATAATTCCTGCAGGATGGACACTTCCTTCCCATTCTGAGCAGTTGTTACAAGGATGTGCAAGTGTTTGCAGGCCTTGCTGTGAGTAAACTCAGAAGTGAGAAAATGAGTTGAGTGTGTGTTGGGCAGATAAATTTCATCTGGGAAAGCAGTTTGGGTGTTATAAAATATTTCTGAGACTGAAAGGGGCTACTTTGTGAGTCGTTTGGTTGAGGTAAGAGATGTGCTCCTTAAGTCATTTAAACATATGTTAAAAAATCACTGTGAACTGTGATAATCCAAGGCTTAATTTTTATTTGTTCCTGAATTATTATTATCTGATTATTTTAATATCTTCTTTTATATGAACATCCATCTCCTGAGAAGAATTTCTGTATCTTCTCACACCTCGTGATTATGTATACAAGTAGCATACGGGAGAAGATGGAGTTTTTCTCCTATATTTAAACTGAAAAACTCATTCAAAACAAAAATTTTTCATCAACATGAAAAGCAACATCTCATGACGATCATGGTGAGGAACAAAGGATTGTCAAGATCACTCTGAATTTCAGCACCTCTCACTTTAAAGGCCAGCACCTCACTCCATGAGGCCAATACCTTTTCTCTCACAGCAGCAGATATATCAACTCAGTCTGAGCTTCCTGCTTCGGGGAAGGAGTGCTGTGGGCCTGAAGCAGCTCTGCTTTTATCCAGAGGCTCAGTTTGCTTGACACTTCTCAGTCAGATCAAATGTAACCCTTGTGCTTATTCAGGTTGGTAGCTTTTGGCAGCAAGCAAGGGTAACGTCTTCATGCTGGTCTGCTTAGATGTGACATCATCCTTGGGTACAACTGGACAAAGTGGATTGAGGCATTTGTAGATCCTGTCAAGCACAGAGCTTTATTTAATTAGCTCAGTCTAATGCAGAGAGACCTTTGCCACTCCTCATGCCTGCTGGACACGCAGCTCAATGGCTCAGTGCCATTACTGTACTCTGCACCCTTCACTTGGGCCTCCTCTGACTGCATACGCTGTGGAAGCAATCAATGAACAGCAGCAATCATCACTTTTTCCCACTTCTCCTGGCTGAAATATTGCAGTTTTCTCTCCCTGGAAGGGAAATTTTATTTCAGTTTTCCATAATATTTTTTGCTACAGATAGGAAGATTTTACTGATCTGCTGAAGAAAGCAGATGTTTGTTTGCTAATATAGGGGAGATTTTCGTGTATGTCAGACTGGTATTTTATAGACAGAGCTAGCTTCCAGCCACTCTGGGTACCATCAAGACAGTGTGTTTTGCTTTGTAGTTGTTCTACAGGACTCGTGCTGTTTCTGGAAAATTTTGATTTGACTTTCCACCTCAAAGCTTGAACTGTCTTTCTGATTATTTCCCCAACAGTAGATGATAGGTGGAGAATTTAAGAAGGAAAAGTCCAATAATGTTGGACGCTGTTTCCATAATAGTCCAACAGAAAACAAAGTAGACCTTTGGAATGTGTTGCAATTTACTGAAAAATGCAATCTATTCTTTGAGTATTCTTACGAATAGTGAAGAAAGTGCATCTGCTGTAGTATGAGAATATCTCTAGTTATTTCCCCTTGTTTTTGTGTTAATGCATCTAGACCTAAGGGCAGGGGAGAGTGTGTTGTATCTACTACAAATAAATCAGTGCAATTAACTGCTGATATATGCAAACTGACCTTAAGTGCTAATACATGGCTGTTTCTAATATCAGGAATCTAGCCTAGACCAGACAGTAAAAGGATCTGGCCTTGGATCAATGAAGGAAACGTCTTGAACAAATTGGGACCACAGAGGTCAGTCTTCTGAAAAACATAATTAAATTGGGACTGAACTGGAAGCCTCACACATCAAAGAACTGCAGTGATCAAATGACTAGGGAATGAAGGGGGGGTGGGATGCAGCAGAAAGCAAGAAAGAAACAGCAAAGAGTGTGTAAGACAGTAGCTTTAGAGATGGTATTTGGGAAGCAGAAAGAGTTTGGAGGCATGAAAAAGGAAAACTAGTCAAAGACAGATTAGGTAAAAAAGCTGAAAATATGTGAAACAAATACCAAGATATGCTGGTACACACTAGAAAGTAAAGAGTACGTAAGGAAATGAGGAACAATAAAGCATGCAGAAAGGAAATATTAGAAATGCAATGAGAAAATCCTTGGGTAATGGAGCCTGCTGTTGCCAATATAAATTTAAATGCAGCGTATAGCAGCTGGCTGCTCTTATCTGATAAGACTGTCATTCTGAGCATAGTTGATGAGCAGAAACTGCAAAGAGAAGCAGAATATATATTTTAAATATTGGGGTCTTATATATTTTATTTTATTGCATGTTTTCCCTTCATTTTAATTCTAAGAGACTTGTTCTTTTTTTTGCTGACTTAGTGCCAGTGAAAGGTGCTACACAGAGAGCCCTGGGGATTGAAGACTTTTGTTTCCTCATAAATAAACATAGCAAGTGTAGAAAATCAGCTTTCCTCATCTTGCTTTCAACTCACCTTCTTCCAGACTAACCTGAAAGACTTTCCATCTTTCCTGGAACAAGGTCTCTGCAGACCAGACGGAGTTTGATGAGCAGCTCAGCATGAGCTGGCACTGTGCACTTGCAGCACGGAAAGCCAACCATGTCCTGGGCTGCATCCAAAGCAGAGTGGTCAGCACGGCCAGGAAAGTGGCTTTACCCCTCTACTCTGTTCTTGTGAGACAACCTAGAGCGCTGTGTACAGTTCTGTGTTCCCAGCATAGGAAGGATGTAGAACTGTTGGAGCAAGTACAGAGGAGGGCTATGAAGTTGTTAAAAGCACTGGAGCACCTCCCCAATGAAGACAGGCTGACAGAGTTGGGACTGTTCAGACTGGAGAGGAAAGGATTGCACTGAGATCTTACAGGAGCCTTCCAGTATCTGAAGGAGGCCTATAGAGAAGACAGAGAGGTGGACTTCCTCAGGAATTGTAGTAATAGGACAGGGGGGAATGACTTCAAGCTGAAAGATAGTAGATTTAGACTGTATGGTAGGAAAAACTTCTTTACTGAACTTGGTGGTGAGATACTGGAGCAGGTTGTCCAGAGAAGTTGTAGATGCCCCATCCCAGGAGGTGTTCAACACCAGGTTTGTTGGTGGTTCAAACAACCTGGTTTAGTGAAAAGTGTCCCTGAAGGGGGGCTAGAGCTAGGTGATATTTAAGGTCCCTTCCAGCCCAAACCATTCTATGACTCAATCAAACAGCACCCTCATGAAATCATAAAATTGTTTAAATTGGAAAAGGCCTTTAGGATCACTGAGTCCAACCACTAAACCACGTCTCTAAGTAACACATCTACATGTCTTTTAAATACCTTCATGTATGATACCTTAACCACTTCCCTGGGCAATGTTTCAGAGCTTAATAAACCTTTTGGTGCAGAGATTTTTCTTATATTCAATCTAAATCTGCTCTAGTAGAACTTGAGGCCATTTTCTCTTATTCTACTGCTTGATACCTGACAGATGAGATCAACTCCCACCCACCTACACCCTCCTTTTACATAGTTGTAGAGAACAATAAGGTTCCCCTTGACTCTCCTTTTTTCCAGGTGAAACAATCCCATTTCTCTCAGCCACTCCTCATAAGACTTGTGCTCCAGACCCTTCACCAGCTCTGTTGCCTTTTGGAAAGTGCAAAAGCCTTCAGTCTCATTAGCATGACTGAAATATCATGATGTACTTGTACTATTGTTATTCATAAAGTAATAGATTAGGAATGCTTTTTATTTCCTTTCCATTTGCTTCCCTGGTGCTATTTCCCAGTGTACTCATTTTTACTAGTCAAGGATTCTTTGCAGTAAGGAAATTTTGAAACCTACTCCACTATATATGAACTTCCTACTGATGACAGGTGAACCTCTGAGCTGGGGTTAAGCCGTTGGAGAAGACGAATGTGAGATGTCAGGAAAGGAGGTAAAGTGTCTTTCAGGGGCTTTTGTTCTGCAGGCACTCAGGGCGGCACTGGGGACAAAGTCACTTCAGCCATACACAGACACGCACTGCCTCTTCCTTATGCTGACTGTCAGTCTTGGGGTGATGAAGAACCAATGCCTGAGCTAGAGAAAAGGCTGTACAAGGTATTTCTTATCTGCAATTTCCCTTCCTGTGCCATGACAGCAGACTTCCCCTAAACCATTCTTACAGGCACACACAGTTTCCAGATACCTCGCAAACAACTGATTAGCAGAAGTCAGTATTTATAATTATCTTACAGAGGAGAAAGAGAAATTAATTGAAATACATCCAAGGTTACACACCTAGCAAGACATGATGAAATAATCCAGGAAATAATGTTAATGTTAAAGCTAGATTTCTTCCCCAGACACAAGCACTGCATCTCTCCTTTCAATCTAATTATGTAAACACTGTCCTTGACACTAGATTGGTGTTACAAAATTGTACAGTGATATGCCTTACGTGTGGAAACATCACGCAAAGAGAGGGTATGAGTTGTGTTTTCCGTGAGAAACTTGGTGAAATATCTTGTGCAAAACATTTGAGGCAGATTGTGCCTCTTCTTACTCATCCCTTAAAACCAGGTAGAAGTTGTCTCTTTTTTAAAGCGCATTAAGATTCTGGTGTGAAAGAAGTGGTATTGCTACCAAAAGTCCTTCTTTCTCTTTCCCATCCATTTACAGGTGTTTGAAAATAGGTAACTGTAACCAAATGCAAGGAAGTCTACAATTGTGAAAAGCTGCCCTTCTCATGGTAGAAGTAATGGGAATGTTTGGTTCTCTAGAGAAACAGTCAATTATCCTCCTGCATGTGAATCAAAAAGGGAGAAGTGCTAGAAAGAGAAATTCAATGGACAGATCTAGTCCCATCCAAAGTGAAAAGCAAGAAAGTATAGTAGAAAGTTTACCAGGCTGCTGAAAGAACTCAGACTGTAGAGGCCAAGTGTTGTGTCATGCAATGGCATAGCAGGGTTCCCATGTTTCCTTCTCAAAACTCTGCTAATTTCTCACTGAACCGTGACCCAGCCACAGAGACAAGCCACTGGAGTTGCATTCCCTGTAACAGGAGAGCTCTGCCACCAAATTCCCATGCTAACATTCTTTGGAATCCTGGAGCATTTGGGAAAAGTGATTGTTTGTTTTGTAGGGTTTTTTTTAAATGTGGACTTCAAATTTCCTTGCTTATGTTTCAAAGTATTTCCAGATCTTTGCATATCACTTTGTGTGCCCAATTGCATTTATGAGAAAAAAATCAGAAAAAGATCAATAGTTTTGTATGCCTTGGATTTCCTACCAGTGCCTCTTTGCATGTAGGTTATACATGAAAGAAAAACTGTAGTCTGCACTCCAAATAAAGACTACTTCCTATAGAATATTGGACAGATTTTGTCTCTAGGGCTGAATGAAGGGTCAATTAAAAAAAATTAAAAATAAAATTTAAAAAAAATAACAATCCCAGATAAAGAAGAGAATCCCAGTTCTAATTATCCTGCTGTTCTTTTGATGTGGAAGGAAATAAGAATGCATAAAGACTTTTATGAGAATTAAAGTGAGCTAAAGAATTACCTAAGGATTTTCCATAATGGCTCAGAGCCAAGGGGAATTTGGATTCAGATCATGAGAAGAGGCCTTCAGTTGTATTTGCAGAAAGCAGTAGGATCTGTTGATGGACATTTATGTTTCAAGCCACAGGCAATATCTCTGAGAGAGTTGCTCCTTAGCACCTTTGCAGCTTCTGTGTGTGTTCAAAATGAGTAAGAAACAGAATAACTGGTAACTTCTCTGTTGTGCTGATAAAGCAAAATTCAGGATTGCTGTTAAGAACAAGATAAATAAATGAACTGGATGGCTAAAAATAGCAGAGGGACCCAGCTTAGCTGACTCATGAGCTTGTAGATGAAATCTGATGGAGACTGGCACACAGCATTAAAATAGGATAAACATTGACAGGCTTTAAATGAACAATAAAAAATGAATGGACCTTCAAATGGTCTGTGGGAGAGAAAAAACAAACCAGCCCAAGCCATTTATAATTAGTGCTCAAGCCATTTACAATTAGTGGTGTTGAAAATGCTGTTCCTTGTCTCCTGCATGTCTGTCATGGGAAATCACCATCCTGCACATATGTGACTGCACTGGAAAGCTCTAGGAAGCTGCCCAGATAGATCTGTTGCTGATGTAACACACCTAAGTGTATCTGTTTACCAAACAGACACACTTGGATTTTCTAAATGGTCTCTTTGTCTTCAGTTTGTTTTTCTATGCTTGCAAGTAACTACCTGCACATTTAAATTTATTGCATTACCAAAACCCATCCAGGTAGCTAAGCATTGTTTTGTGCCAACAAATAAGGCAGCTAAAGCCTATGTTTTCCATTCAGTGAAGGTAGAATTATACAAGTACAACTGTTTTCACAGGTAAAATCACACTAGTCAACAAAATCTGTCTGATTATTAAGGTTATAATGTGCCATTCACAGGTTCTGGATATAGCTGTATATTTTTTTCTGTTTTGTCTGAAGTTTTACCCACTGGCAAGTATCAGCCCATGTGACAAAACTTGTTTCTAAAGACTGTTCAGGTTTCATGAGACCACTTTAAGAAAGGCATTAGATGAAGTATTCGATATATCTGTTTCTAGTGTTTCTGAAATGTAATGTTTTCATTTGGAAATAATGTGTTTCATGTAGGCATTTTTCTAAAGTACAGTATTAAATGAATGAGTAAATCAAGCATGCCTTTTGGATTTATGCTACAAGACTGAATTAATTTAGTTACTATAGTCAGCGCTCAGCATTTAAAAATTGAACAGTAAGCTTCTAGACAGGTACAAATGAAACTGACCTTGGCATTGCAGATAGGCATCCTTCTAGAGTAGAAATTTCCATCTTCTGCAGCACAAGAAGTTTAGGCTAATTGCCAAGAGGAATTTTAGGCCCATGTCTCTTTTGGTCTGTTCTCTGTGTGTGCATGAAGGCTTTTCAGTCCCGGCTTCAAGTGGCATGATGCCAGATCAGACAAGGTGTAGAGATTAGTCATAAGGAATTTGTGGCACCTGTACCCTTTGGATGGAAACTAGAAGAAAGTCCACCTTCCAAAGGATGTGTGTCCCTAACTGACCCAGTCCTGGTATTATATTATGACTGTGGAACAAATTCACTGATTTTTAGACAATGGAGAACCTGCGCAGTTCAAAGACCACCTGAACAGCAGATTCCGAAACATGAGGTGGACACCATGATGCATAATTTCCTTGACAGAAGTCTAACAGAGCTAGCCAAGTGTCTCTTCTCTGCTTTCATGAAACTTACTATATTCTGAATTCTTGAAAAGTGAGAGTAGTAAATAATTTTAAGGCTTCTGCACTTCAGATTTTATCTGAAGTGATGAAAATGTCCCAAATGTATTGTAGGGAAGTGCCAGACAGACAGATGCTCAGAAGTACACAGAATGTGTTCACTAAGTTTTATTTTTCACAAAATGAGTCTCAAAAGCTTGACTAATTTTACACATTTTTTAAAACCAAATGGCTTATAAAAGTAACTTCATTTCAGCAAACTGCTAATAATAGTGAAGAGTGATCTAACAGAGTTACACCTGGTTTCCTCTTTACTTAAGGGCTCTTACTATATTCCTTACTAAGATGTAAGTACATTGTAGATCTAAGTGTCTAGGGTCACTGAGGCTAATAGACACACACACACTGCCCAGCCATCAGGGACATCTTTGGCAGAGAAGCTAAAAAACATAAAATGTTTCTCCTAGTCAATACCACTGTGAAAAATGAAAATCCTTGTATACATACATATTTCTCAGAATTTCGTCTTCTGAGAAGAAAGTAACTCTAACCCAGCTGAAACCAACACAGTGAGCACATACACATTAGTGCTCAAAATGCCCTTTCCATATATACTGCAAGAAAGTCACTCTAGGAAGGAATTTGTACCATGTTTTTCAAAAGCTCATCCAAGAGGCATTTCTTAATAGTTTAACTATATCAAACTGGAACAAATTTTTTGACTGATTCTGAAATTTGTCTGATAAGATTTGAGGTTACTGTTGTCTTTTAAGTGTTATGTTCTAAAACTTCATAAAAGTGTCCAAGATTTTTTTTGGCCTAAGTAACCTGAAATGTGAGGAGGTGACTGATTGAGGAGATTAAGTGTGCTGGAACATTAGCATATAGAATTTTTCTTTTAGGATGTATGGAAAGTACTGGTTTTAATGGAAGAAGCTGGTAAACCAGGGGAGATAAAAGCTACATTGATAATCTGGGCTTTTGATAGATGCATTACTTCCATCTTGGGAATAGTAAGGAATTGGATAATGTTAGTATTTAAAAAAAGAAATAACATCTCTGGTGTCAGGAAAATATCAGGAAAGCATAATGAAAAATAAAGAAAAGCTGTCCAAGAATGCACATATAGAGACACAGGTTTTGCCCACGATAGACTGAATGACACCAGTATCTTCCTATGTGAGAAAGCCCTGCCTAAGAAAATATTTGGCTATTTCCTTGGGACCTGTTGAATGGATTAAATCAACTTCCACAGAGTGAGCCCTCTTGGAAATTAGCTTTTATTCATTATCCTTACCTGTGTTCTGGATCCAGTTAAAACCAGTTTTTTAAAGACTGCAACCTTAACAAAAAATGTTCTTACATTTAGGACCATCCTATCAGGAAATTTTGCTTGGACACATCCACCCCTTTAGCCTGGGTCTTCCTAAATACTGGCAAGCTAAAACCTGCTTCCAGGGCTAGGGAGCACAGAATAGGTAGGAGGGTACTCCCAGCTACTTGGAAATGTGAAAACAACAGAACAGCACTCAAAAGAATCAAACCACATAAATAAAACTCGTGGTGGTAAGGGAGTGAAAAATATTTTTAGTGTCAAGCTTGCTATGGCTGCAATATTCAAGAAAAAAGTTGTACAAATGGCAATAAATTTGTTACACTTTACCCAGAGTTCCCTTTTTTTCTGTTACTCTGGAAAAAATATCCATCATATTAATATGGGTGGAGCTTAGTATAGACAGCCACAAGTACCTGGAGAAATGTGTGCTTGTAAAGTTCCTCTTTATGATGTGTAAAATGTAGGGTGGCTGGAGAAAGCAAGCAGTTCACGTGGTGGAACTATTAATTTTTTTTCAATGAAACCAGCTCCTTAAAAGACCTAGCCAAAACCTCCATTGTATTGTCTGTATGCACCTGATGAAGATCAGATTTACCCCCAATAAATGCAGAAGCCTGGGCAAGCAAAAAAGACAAAAGCTCAACAAAAGCAGTGTCGGTTACCTGAATTTGAGCCTGTAAGTTGCTAGGTGTAAACTGACTTTAAACACTGAAGAGTTTCACAGGTGCTCACAAAGCCAGCAGTGGCCTAACAGCAAGCCTGTGTTTCCATGGGTGTACTACTGAGGACACATCCAGGTGCAGAGATATTTACTTTCCTTATGGGCATTGCAATTGCTTGGTGAGTGAAGCAGAAACTACTTGCATGGATCAGGGAGAATACAAAACCTACCTTTCCACACAGTTTTTTGGCAATGCAAGGGATTAAGTTTTGTCCTGACATAGTCCCATCCTCTTTTACGCCTTGTTGATTAAACTGCTTACGAAAATATGTGTTAAACTTCACCCATCACTGCAATCCTTCAAGCTCTGCATTGAGGGTAGATTTCCTAGTCATATAAGTTCACTTAAAACAGAGATAAGAGAAGATAAAGAACAAGGAAAAGGGCAGCTCTCAGGAAAGAAAACCCAGTTCCTCCACAACACCTCAAAACTGAAGGGAGTTATCTTAGCTCACCCATACAGTCCCAGGGTGCTTGGAAACTGTAGAATCAGAGCCACTACCCATCCACCTCTCCCTTTTTAATTTTTTCTTTCTCTCTCTTTTTTCCAGCCTTTATGCTGCATATGATTTGTCTGACAGTTGCCTTGTGCTTGGCACTGTCGTGGGCAAAGGTTATTGGAATTTAAATGCAAAGTTCAATGAATATAGAATTTAAAAATGCCTTAGAGACATTGCTGAAATGAGATGCCAAATCCCATAATTTGTATCTTTATGAGGAAAGGTTGAATACAAAACACCAAGGTTTATGGCTCTTGCACATATTAATTCATACCAATCCATGCTCTAAGAGGACTAAAGGGGCTATTTTTCATCTTGGGCTGAGACAGGAACTCTTCCAGATTTACTGACTTGCTGTGAGAAATATGCTTTATCAGGTTGATAGATATCTTTAAAATGTAAATCAGAATGGAGAGCTTATCACAAGACTGTCAGTAGCAGCTTATAAAATTCTTGGTGTTGCAGTTAACAAGAGATTTTGTGAACAAGGTAAGCATACTGGTCAGCAAAAACAGACCCTAAACTTGACACTTTATTTTCTGTCTTACAAGAAAATTACCAGAAATGAAGTCAAAACAATTTTTATTATACATCCATTTCCTTGGCAACTAGCAATTACCATGACTTTGTGGGGTGGTCTAGATTTTTAAGGATATTATTATAATATATATAATAGGCTCAAGAATTGCAGTATTACCTGGAATCACCCCCAGAAGTGCTCAAGTCTAGGCTGGATGGGGCTCTGAGCAGCCTGGTTTGGCGAAATGTGTCCCTTGGCAGGTGGGTTGGAACTAAATTATCTTTAAGGTCCCTTCCAACCCAAACCATTCTATGATTCTATTAGTCTATGAATTCTTACCTCATCTTTGGCCCAAGTGCTTTGTCTGTCTGGAGGGAGAAAGGAAAGTCATTTGCCCTATGGAAGTCATAGATTTTCTCCTTAAGGAGTCCTGTCCATTTTTGTTGTCTCCAATGCCCTATAGGAAGTCCCTTGGGTTTATACCCTCTTCGTTGAGGCATTATGAGCTGCTCACTTCAGGATTACATTGTAGAGAAACTCAGGGCTCAGAAGCTTGAAATAACAATGCTAGCAAATGATCACAAAGGCAAGAAATTTTCTCTGTAAACAAACAATATTTACTTTAGTACTTTCAAGTGCATGCAATAGCTGAAATGGCAGCGGCTGTTGCCAGTTTGCCCTCTTGCTGGCACAAGCACATGCTGCACTCTCTGTGACTTTCATGCACACGTGCAAGCATACACAGGCAGATGATGTGCTTTCGAGCCATCCACAGATGGTTTCCCCATCAGGGTTTGCTTTGCCATTTAGGCCTCCTGCTTCACATCCTCCTCTTGGTGCTTCAGTCCCTATTTTATGTAATTAACTTCTGTTCCTCCCTTCATTTTTACTTTTTTTTCCCGTTAATGTTTTTTTTACTCTGACGCTTAGAGTCAACCATCTCCCCAAAGCACTGTGATATTTACCAGCATCCGGAAAAAATGTGGTTAGAGAATTGAGACACTTAAAGGAGACACGGCTGTCGTAAGTGTGCATTCACATTTTTGAATAGATATTCAGAGGGTGGGAATGTAGATGAGGGAGAAGCTATGAAAGGGCTTATTACTAATTAACTGTATCTATTTCTCCCCCTTTTAAACTGCTTTTTGTTTATCATTTCAGCTGGTAGGGTAATACACTAAATTAAAGCTGCATAATACATTTATAATTAAGATTGAAAAAGCCAATTGCCTGTTACTAAACTACCAATTGATAATATTGTAAGGGCTATTTATAGCTCTTTGGTATGTATGCCACAGATTTGCATCAATAACACACTTGCTTGTCTCCAAACATTTTATTCAGTTGCTCTTTATTTACTATTGAAGGTAAGATTGCTCTTCTCAAGCCATCCTTTCTAAAAGTGTCTCACTTTCATCTTGTTTGTAAAGCTCAGCAAACACAGATGCTTCAGTCGTTTCCTCTGCTATGAAATAGTAATAACAGTATATAATTACCATCATCACATCATGCAGAAAACCTTACTGTAAAGAACACACTCTACATAGTTCAGCACTCATAGCATCTTGAATTTCCACAGCTCCTTCTTTCTGACTCATCTTGCATATCCTAGAGAGAAGATACCAAGCCACCTTACCCAGGGCATGAATCAGGAACTTTTGGGCACAGCCCCAAATATAGGCCCTTAGTTTTTGTTCCTTTTACAGGAAGGTAGAGCAAGACCTGTTTAAAGAGTTCTTAAAAAATTGCTGAAGTGATATGTAGAGGAATTCCTCCTTGAGCGGGGACACGGACTGCTTTTGCAGAAATTGGACAATCCAGCCTTGTCCAAACTGCGGCCTAATTGGGGCCTGTAGAGGCCTGTAAAGGCCTGAGTCTGCGACACAGCTGAAAATAGTCTAATCTAGGTTTCTGCAAAGTATACCAATTATAGAGTGTTTTAGAGACAGGTTAAAATAATGGGCCAATTAGGCAGAATCCTAGTCAGGATTGGAACGTAAACTATCTTATCATATATAAGAAATGTGTACAACAAATAAAGGGGATTTTGCCATTTTAACTGTATCAGTGTAGGCGTCTTCCTTCTTCTCCCTCTCTTTTCCATCTCCTCATTAAGGTACCCTGTTTCTGTGATAGTTTTTGTTTTGTGTTTGGTGTGTCTTACTGGGGATTTATTAACTTGAAACACATGCCAAAAAACTTCTAAGTGTATGAGCACCTGCATGATTTAGAAGGCATATGGCATGTACCAAACAGTGATGCAAGTTTATATGGTGATTGAAGGTTAAAGAGAGGCAAAAGGGTCACATTCAAAATGAGAGCCTGATTTGTGCCTGTAGCTAGTGCCACAGGGGAGGGTCTTGGAGACTAGAGCACACCATCCTAGCAAAAAAGCCTGGGAGAGCCCTTACAAAAATATAGCTCTCTGTATACCTGCCCATTTCCTCAGAAGGAGAATGAGGACTAGAAATGAATGATCTACCCATTGTTCAGCCCTGCCGGATAGCAGGGTCTGGGAAAGATAGAAACAGAAAGAAAGCAAGTTTCCCTATATCCTGCACGTGTGGGAAGAATGTCAGCACACCTATGTAGGTAAATATTCCCAAACCTGAGCCACGGCTTCAACTTCTCCCAGCCACAATTATCTGTCCAAGCCAGCACAATCATGAGTTTTGTTTATTCTTCAAAGACAAATCCTTGCAGTTTAAGATAGAAAAGTGTGGAAGAGATGGGAAAAAAGGGAGGTAACAGTGCAAAGAGGAATTGACAAGGGTGCAAGGGAAGGTCATGAAGACAGGCAAGAGCTTCGCTGTCACTACAACAGTAGGGGTTGCAGTGTGAGACTGTGTAGTTGTCAAAAAGCTTGCCAGGGATCTAAGGCAGCACAGTCTTCCCCTGGATCCCTTCTCTTTGGAGCTAGATGCTGTCACTGTTTCCATGGCTTAGCTGAGCACCAGGTAAAATCAGGTGGCAATTACACAAATGATTTCTGCTTCTAATGCTATCTATCATTAATTTTATTATGAGTGGGCAAGTGACTTGCCCCAGAACTGGCCAGATAATTACATGGTCATTATTAACCACATTACTGAAGGGTAAAAATGCAGTTATTTTTATCCATAAAGTCAGCTGCTTCAACCCTAAAACTAATTGGACATTATTATGCAGCAGAAAGTAATTACTGTAGATACTGATTCTAGCTTCTACTCCCAAAGAAGTAGACACAATTTCAAATGAAATATTTTTGTTTTTTTAATAAGCCTTGCAAGCTGAAGAAGGAAGGAAGGAAGGAAGGAAGGAAGGAAGGAAGGAAGGAAGGCTGATGCCTTTAGGTGTGACTTCTGAGAGGAAGTCTCTCTGGAGGAAGATGTTGGGAAAAAAACACAAGAAGAAAGATATCATAATTATTATATCATAATTGTTGATGTTCCTCTTCGCTCTTTTCGTTTCTTTCAGGTACTGTTGCGTGATTTACAATGGAAAAATTGCTCTGCGGCATCCTGGTGTTTGGAATGGCTGTCACAGTCAATGCTTGTCCCAAATATTGTGTCTGTCAGAACCTGTCTGAGTCACTGGGGACTTTGTGTCCCTCCAAGGGTCTCCTTTTTGTACCGCTGGACATAGACAGAAGGACTGTTGAACTCCGTCTTGGGGGCAACTTTATTATCAATATCAGCCGACAAGATTTTGCCAATATGTCTGGACTTGTTGACCTTACTTTGTCCAGAAACACCATTAGTTACATACAGCCCTACTCTTTCACTGACTTGGAGAGCCTTCGATCTTTACACCTGGACAGCAATAGGTTGCCTGAGATTGAAGAGGATACTTTAAGAGGTTTAATTAACCTTCAGCATTTGATTTTAAACAACAACCAGCTAAGCAGCATTTCTGATGAAGCCTTTGAGGATTTTTTACTGACATTAGAAGACTTAGACCTTTCCTACAATAATCTCCGAAGCATTCCCTGGGAATCTATAAGAAAGATGATAAACTTGCACCAGCTCAGTTTGGATCACAACCTAATAGATTATATAACAGAGGGGACATTTGCAGATCTTCAGAAATTAGCCAGATTGGATTTAACATCCAACAGACTTCAGAAGCTCCCCCCTGACCCTATATTTGCCAGATCACAAATAATTCCATTGGTTGTTACCCCATTTTCACCACCTCTGTCCCTCAGCTTTGGGGGAAATCCATTGCATTGCAACTGTGAGCTACTGTGGTTAAGGCGGCTTGACAGAGACGATGACATGGAAACTTGTGCTTCTCCTCCAAGTCTAAAGGGAAGGTACTTCTGGTACGTACGGGAAGAGGAATTTGTTTGTGAGCCTCCTCTTATTACACAACATACTCACAAGCTGCTGGTTTTAGAAGGGCAAACTGCCACACTGAAGTGCAAAGCCATTGGGGATCCCACTCCCATCATTCACTGGGTGGCCCCTGATGACCGTCTCATTGGAAACTCCTCGAGGACAGCTGTCTATGACAATGGCACCTTGGATATACACATCACCACCTCCAAGGACTACGGAACTTTCACATGCATAGCAGCCAATGCTGCGGGAGAGTCCACTGCAACAATTGAACTCTCAATTGTTCAGCTTCCCCATCTCAGCAACGGCACAGGCAAAGCAGCTCCACCAAAATCCAGGCTTTCGGACATCACCAGCTCTACCAAGTCAAATCGCGGTGAAACAAAAGGCCCACCAGAAAGGGCTGTCCTGGTTTCAGATGTGACCACTACCTCAGCTTTGGTCAAATGGACAGTCAGCAAGTCAGCCCCTCGTGTAAAAATGTATCAGCTGCAGTATAACTGCTCGGATGATGAAGTCCTGATCTACAGGTAAATGCATTTTTGTTTGGTCCTCTGATGATGGCAGGGGGTGAAATCAACCTAGGAAGTCTTTTACTCTTTGACTTTTAACTGATTTGACTTTGAACTGAGATGGCACTGTGACCAATAGCATTAGTGGTATCTGATGAATTTGCAGTTTGCCTGTTGGTCTGTTCATCGCTTTTCTGTCCAAGTCATACATTGCAAATCTCTGTACTACAGCTGTTTTCAGTAAAATTTTCAATTTGGGAAAAAATAGTACTGCAGTTGGTAGCCTCCTTAGTAGGCTTAACGAAGAAAGGAAGACTTGAAGACTAGAAGTCAGAAATTTCCTTTTCCACCTCCTGTAGGTGGGATTGAAACAGACTACTTAGAGAGGAAGCAGCGTGGGAGGAAGTTTGTGCTGTCTACCCATAACACAGGCTCTAATTATTCTGTGATTCAAGATTTGGGGTTGCTAACAAGACAATTTTCACCTATAGGAAAGAGCTTGTTTCTTATTCCATTAACATCTGTTTTACACAACTGTAATGGCTGACAACTTTGCAGCATTTAATTTTTTATACAATATTAAACGCAAGAAGAGGTAGATATAATTTCAAAAGCAAACCCTGAATGTTCCTTATGATCCTACAGTTCTACAACTCCTCTGACTTTTAATGATGTAAAGCAGGAATCGCTCTTGGAGTGAAGCACCAATAAATTTTTAGGGTCTAAAAATGTGTAGGGACAGTACAGGCAAACAGCACTACTGTTTTTTCCTTGTGTATTGGAAGAATGATTAGCATACCCATGCTAGTGATGAATGCCTAGAAACCATCTTCTTGTTCCTTTTTATTGCAAAGATTTCATTGAACTGAACTGTATCTTTGGTTGTATATGATCTACCAGCAGAAGTCAGAATCTCATGGATAAATAGAAGCAAACACACCAACTCTTATAGCTTTATAAGCATCCTGAAGCAGTGGAGAAAAATTTGATCTGGTAGAGACATAATGGAATATTTTTGAGAATAAACTGTGTCCAAAATGTAGTCAAAGCCATTGATTTTCATGTAGTTTTGGTGTTATTACCTGATGGCTATTCTGTTCTTCTCCTGCTGCCTGCAGGGAGTGCTATGGTACTTGGCCTCCAAATCCCAAAACAAGCCTCGTTATTTTCTTTTTTACCACAGGGTGGTTTTCTTTAGCATGAGAAGTCAAAAGGAGAGGTAGTAAACATTCATGTGATGTTTTCCCCTTACTCTTCTCCTGCAATGAAATCTAATTTTAAAGCTTCTCCAGAACAGAATGTTTAGTTGACATGGACAAAATTTTGTGCCAACAATACCTTTATTTGAGTGAGTTGTAGAACAGAAAAAATTGTGTGATCAATTTAGCTACTCCAAGTTCACTCACTCATTGCCAAAGTAGGAATATTGACCAGCAAGTCCAAAAACCATTTCTTAAAGGATATTTATTAAAATGCTGAATTAATCTGAGGAACTTCACTTCTGTCCAACTCCATTCCTCAATTATAAACATATCTTGAGATAAATCAATTAGAAAGTACAAATTATTTTGCTCTGGCTAATGTATAGTGGAACCAGTGTGTTAGCTTTGGGAATTGCAACTGTGTGGAGTTAAGCAGCATGAAAGGATAAGATAAAGTTAAGTAATGATATAGTATTTGGAATAGAATGGGAAAAACCATGCTAGTGCCATTTATTTTTTTCCCAAGGCAAAGTTTTTGGCAAAAACCCAGCAGTAGTTCAGATCTTAAGCACAGCGTAAGGCTGCAAAGCACTCTGAAAAATGTAAAAGTCATATATTCATTGTAAAATGAATTTGGCCCAGTGAACAGGAATACCCCTGCAACCAGAAAGAGAAGTTTGCAGGGGTTGTCAGATGTTGGAAGTGATTGGATGTGTCAATTTTCTAGGGAGGAGGATGACCAGGATAAAAAATCCAAACCATGAAAAAGCACTGACATGCAGCCTAGGAGCTGGATGGGTGAGAATTGGGTGCCACAGGCAGAAATGAAGACAGATGCCATCTTGCCAGCCTAGTCTGGAAGAAAAAGTTGCTGTCAAGATTTTAGGCACCCCCTAAATTTTTATCATGTCCCCACTTCCACCTCCCAGTGAGGTTTTGTCCCTTTGCTGCTGTATTTCGTTGTGCTTCAGTTTTTCAGAAGCTCAGTGAAGACAGTGCTATTTTGAAAAATCTCCCATCAGGCCTTTTTTAAGGATTCACTGATGATGTATAGCTCTTTTCATTCACAGCTCTCAAAAGCACTCCACCAAAGAAAACAAATTTTTTTTCTCCACGTTTTGCACCAGGGAAAAATGAAGCATAGAAAGATGAAGTGATTGTCCAGCGTCTGAGAGTTAATCAGTGGTACTCATAATATCAAAACCAGTTCTTGCAACTTCCAGTCAGGGAACCACTCAGTCCCTTAGAGTTAATTAACTAAAGCTGTTTTGCTTTAATTGGTCAGATGCATATCACTGCAATGAGTGTGTGGAAAAACCTAAGGGAAAAGGATTTTACAGTGCTGTGCTCTATAAAATGCTGTGTATATGCAAAATGGGACGTGATACTGCTTAGCTGCTAAAATGATGGGCACTTAATATACGCTAAGACAGTCGGTATGCCAGGACTGAGACACATCAGCTGTGCTCAGCTTTTAGGAATCCTGCTCCACTAGCAAGAAATGTATGCACAAAAGACAGAAATCTGCTGCTCTCTCTGCTAAGAATTTTTCATGAACATTGTACTCAGTGTGAAAGAGCAAAAGCAGAAGTTCTCCCCTCCCCATTGATGTCAACACCCCTCCTGATTATTACCCAGTCCCATTTCCCCTTCCATGCCAGCTGTGATTTTCCACTTTCAGGATGGTACAAAAGGGGACTACAGTAGAGTGCAATGCCTCAATAAAAATCCAAGTTTTGGAAGATTCTGGCAAATGCTGTCTGCTGGGTCCCATTTTCACTGAGCTGAAATGGTACCAGAATCTGAAGCTTAGCTTTGGATATACCAATGTCATTATAATGAGGATAAGCAGGAGGAGCACTGTTTGTCTGCTTTCCCATCTGACATTCTCTTGTATTTGCTATCTCAGGGCCTTTGCTCATAGCAGGTTTTTATCTCTTTGAGTGCATTCAGGGTGCATGTTTCTGATTCTGATCTGATGAGTAGGTCCTGGATCTGCAGTCTGTGGGTTTTAATGCAGCAGTCTTTCCCTTCTTTCATTTTTTCTGTAATACTAACACCAGTGCCAGTAAATGTGTATTGTACCCATCAGTTTTAGACAAGACCAGAAGCTTGTTACAAAATGTAGAATGGAAAATAACTCCTTTTTTGAAGGAAAAACAAGCAGAAAGAGTAACCAATGTCCAGTAGAGAAAGGGATGGAAGAAGAGCAAGGTCTACAAAGAAATGTCTGTTCTTGGACTCAGGGTTATAGGAGTGAACACTAGGAAACCTCCTCTGTCATAAAAGTCTTACCTACTCCTCTCAGTCTGGAGTCCAAAGTGTTTTAGATGCATAAAAGCATCAGACTTAAGATCAGTGCAACTTATGCAGTGGTAAGCTTAATTCATTTTGAATAAGGAATTACAATGAAACATAAATATTTAGAAAAATAATATTTTTGAGTCTCAGTTTCTCATCTGTAACCTGGGTGACAGCACCCCCTTGCTTCACAGGGATAAACACATTAGAAAATATTATGGAACCAGGAGCCCACATAAATAAATAGGGAGACTTGCTTTGAAGTCATTGTGTGGTCTGCAGCAACAGGGATAGTCATGAATGATTAAGATGGAGGATTACATAACTGCAACACTTGAATTCAAGTAAGGCATCTGGGGAGAGAAATTGTGGTTTTTTCATGCATAGAGCACCCTGCATGATGGGGGGCCAAGTCTCAATTTTGGCCGGTAGGCATTGGTGTAATATATATGTTCACTGCTTTTTCAAAAGCGAATAAATCTGCAAGTGTTTTGTAGAACTTCCCAGGTCATACTGAGCCTTCTGGCTGTGTTTTGAATTAAAGCAAAGAGGCAGCCACTTAAAAATGTGCATCTGAAGTGCGACACTGCCATTAGATTTATGAGAGATTTAGCTCTGTTTTGTTTTGTGGTATTTCATAGTAAATGTGATGAAAACAGCTGTACAAATTAAGAATTACTGTAGCACTATAGTCTCCCAAACTTATAAATTCAGCATTGGGAAAAAAACTCAGTATTTTATGTTTCTAAAAGCTTATTTTTTAAATATATATTTTATGTAGCAGGCAGTCTAAGCATTAAAATATGAATAAATGGCTCCACATCTCCAGTTTATTTAAACAATGGTGCCATGGATTTGATTACTTAAACAATATAATAATGATTTATATTTACACAGCTCCTTTTACTGCAAGTGCTTTACAGGATGGCTGAACAGAGATCCCCACTACCCTGTCACCTCTCAGTTAAATATTGGCTGCAGTTTAGCAGTCAGTTCAGTTATTGTTCAATTCCTTTTCATGAGCAAAAAATAGCTTCGGCATTTGCACTTATGGATACTTTAACCTAGGGAGGAAGTAATTAACTGAACTTGAATTTCCCACAGCATGGTGGTATAAATATACCCATGCACTCTTCTAGTAAAGTGCATGTCAATAAGAAAGTACTTCATGACTGAGGTGCTGCAAACTTTAAGAATATCTAATTCACATAGGGATGTTCTCTCAAACAGCAGTGCCACACCAAGCATCAGAGAGGATGCCATTGTCTAATGCTTCTTGCAAGGAAAGCCTATCATGTGGAGATCTTCCAGCTAAAGACTGAAAATAGAGGAAGCCCTGTCCTGTTGGTGGTAGGGCGAATTGTCTCAACAGCCTGATGCTGTAACAAAGTGTGTTTGTGTCATTTCCTCTCTGAGGAAAGTTAGAAATACAGAGTACTGGTTAGCTTTGGAAAAGACAGAGGATTCATTTATTCTGAAAGACCTGAACATCTGTACTTACTCGTGGTTTGGTCACTGGGTTCAGACAAAAAAATACTTGCAGATAAATACCTGCCACACTTGTATCCAATTTTCAGTTCCACCCATCTCCAACCTTGTTAGGCACTGACCTGCCTCCATGGCTCACACCTGGAGCAAAATTCCCGACTCAGCCTCAGCCTATGAGCTGAGCTCTTCCAATTGCATTGTATGCAGGATGGAAACCTTGATTTGGCCAAAGTGTTTACATATTTAAACATTAAATAAAACAACAACTGTGAGGGAGGACAGCACATGAAGACGTTAATCAACATGTATTAATCTTTCATATTTGACAGGTAGAGAGCGCCACTTTATGAAAATAAAAACATAAAGTCACAGTCCAAAGGGAAGCAAAGTTTATATAATCAGTGCAGAGGGAAGTTTGGCATGGACATTTGGTATTTCAGATCATTTGAGAGTGGTTTGCAGCAGGAGTGTGTATTGTCTTCTGGAGTACCCTCAGCAAGTGCAAGCTTGCTGCAAAGCATCAGTCACAATGAAGAAGCTGCTTTACAGACATCTTTATTCTGGGACTGTGGGGTTTTATTTGTGTATTCTCAGCATTTTCATCTAGTCTTTTATTTTTATCTTTATTTTCTTTCTTTTGTTGAGGGAAGTACAGTGACAGGGTTATTTTGGGGTTTGTTTTTTGCTCGTTTTTTTGTTTGTGCTTGGTTTTTTTCCTCACCACCCCACCCTCCCTTGCAAAATGAGAAATCTTTAAAGAATAAAAAAAATGTAGTGAAAATGAGCAAAAGTACAGGTATTACCAGAAAATGAAATGGAAAATAGAAATATAAAATATGAAATAAATATATTAAAAATTAATATATGCAAGAAAAATAGTGTACATCTAGTAATGTCCCTAAAGTCAACCTAGATTGTTGTGACAAAATATCACCCACTTGGTGCTTATACAGAGACTGATGAGGAATCCATCGGTCAGAGCAAGTCCAGTTCAGGATGAGCAGGGCCTGACCATGTGGATTTATTTTCTTGTTTGATCGCTGACACAGAAAGGCAAAATACTAAATGGCCCCTTATCTCTAGGGCAGATATGCCCCTGACAAGAGCATGTGAGATGTATGTGAGGGCTCATGAGCACTCATGCTGCAGTGCCCCAGCAGAGCAGGACAGGGCAGGGCAGGACAACACCTGCTGCCTGCTTGGAGGCATTTCCATTTCCTTCAAAGTTTAACTCAGGCCAAATAACATTTATTGAGGCCTGTGGAGAAGTTGTTGGCAGCTCTACCCCTAAGCTCAGCCTCAGGAGCTGATTATGAAGGCAAATTGCCTGATTCTCACCTCACCCCACATCTAGGGGTGTTGCACAGGGTGGAAAGGAAATCTGAATCACTTTAGGCAACACTCTCAGGCACATGATGTAATTCTTAGGGCAGTCCTGTGTGTGGCCAGGAGTTGGACTTCGATGATCCTTGTGGGTCCCTTCCAATTCAGAATATTCTGTAATTCTGTGATTCAGTATAAGACAACAGTACCCTGTTTTATCTCTGGTACCAATTATTAATTCAGCTCAATAAGGTTGAGCATTTTCACTTGAGGGAAATTCAGGATGAGCTAGTTCTCTTCCATGACATCTGCCACATCCCCTCTCTCAGATGCTCTGAACCTAAGCGCCAATATCTGTCCCCCAGTTATTGCAATAAAAAGTTATACATCTGATGCCAAAATGAACTATTGAAACAAAATTTTTATTTAGCTTCAGGTAAGTCAACAATTCGATCTCTAAATGAAAATCTTTACATATCCATAGTTTGTGTATGTAATGCACATTTAACTACCCAAGAGGCTCTACTTGATCTCTGCATTTTCACTTCAGAGTCTGCAGCAAGTTCCCAATACTCCTTTTCTCTCTATTGCTCATCCATTGAATTCTAGTTGGCATCAGAGATCCACTCGAATATCTTCCTCCTTTAGGGTCACATCTACTGATATCTGGGTCCCTTGAGGAGGAATGGAAAAGGTATCAGCAACCACAGAGTGTGGCAACAACTCCTAGTCTTTCTAAATGTGTAGCTGAGAACTTCCTCCCTCCCCTCACTTCATCCTTCCTTTCAACTGGATCACCACCAATTCAGACTACTAAGAAATCTCCTTCAAGTGTGTTGAACCAGTAGTAAAAGTAACAGCTGAAAAATACCTGCTTGAAGGGGAGGAGGATTTATTTTTATCCACAGGTGTTTTGCAATAGAGTTACAAATAAAAAAAAAGTGCTTAAAAGCATATTGTGCTCTGAAACACTGTATTACTAAAAT
Organism: Phainopepla nitens; assembly: GCA_013400175.1. Taxonomy (NCBI): domain Eukaryota; kingdom Metazoa; phylum Chordata; class Aves; order Passeriformes; family Bombycillidae; genus Phainopepla; species Phainopepla nitens. The sequence continues at coordinate 726,300 of VXBQ01008792.1, read as the reverse complement.
TTACCTTGCCACTTTGAGATCATTCTGCTTAACTGAGCTCCCACTTGTTCACGTGCAGGTTCCAGGCTGTAGGCAGGTGAAAAAGGGTGCTTTGACAGCTCCTACCTCCCCAGCTTTCTGACACCCCACCCCATACAGCTCCCATCTGAAGTCATTGGAAAGCCTTTTTACCTGTTTCAAAGCTGATGTGGTTTTAGATTCTTGGTAGGAGGGTCTTGGAAGAGGACACCTGCTCCTCCTGCAGTAAGTTCTTATTTCTCCTTTTCTTTCCAGTGCTGAACAGTTGAGCTCTGACTGTGAATATTGTTTTGAGGGTTGTACAAGCAATTATATTCATTTGGTTATGTAGGACTATTTTATCTATCAAATACAGGAGACAGGACAAAGAGGATGGCAGGGAAAGAATAAGTCAAAATTAAAAACACAGCCAGAACATAGTGCCTTATTTCACTGGCATAGCTCCAGACTTACCTACCTAATTGCTTGCTCTGAATTTTCTATTATACCCTTTCTCTTTCACACCAGGCTTTCTGCTTGTAGGCTCAGGCTACTTTCAGAAGAAAATATACTTTTTTTTGTACAATGATGGAACTAATTAACCCTAACACATAATAGCAATGATACATCTTATTTTCCTAGAAATGACTTAAAAATATAGAACTGGAAAAGACACAGCACTGAAAAAATTAAGAAAAAAAATAAAGAGAAAATACGCTGGACTAAATAAATTATATTATAAAGTCTTGATTAGCTTTAGCCCATACAAGTCTGGTTATTGTTGGAGTTGCCTAAAAAAGGCAGATTTTCTGAGCAAAACATTTGCACTCAGAGTGAGAAAAAGTCTCTTTTCAGATGATACACTGCAAGCTGAATGCAACACTTGCTTCTAATTTAAACCTTTTCTGGGGCTTCAGTTGGGATGTTGATGGTGAGTAGTCTTTGTGTTAGTGCTTTGGTTAGGGAAGGATGAAAGAAGAGGATTCAGGTAAGCTGAGGAACTTCAAATTTGAGGTAGAAATCAGGTTCATGCGCTGTGTAATTTTTTGAGTGCTGTACTTGTAGGTTTTCAATGAAGGCTTGTACTACAAGGAAGTAATTTATCTTTTCTTTGTTCTTAAAAGGGCACAGGAGAAATGTAGCTCAAATTTTCAATAGTAAAGAAAGAAAATATGAGGTAATGGATGTCTTTGAAAACAAAATATGGGTTATTTCATTGTCATACTACCCTTTCCCCCAAATGTGCCTTGTTTTGCAGTCTAATATGAGCACAGTACAGACATACCCTCTAATCCATAATAATCTGTAATGGGGCCAAGCAAAATGGTAATCCAGCCCTACCTAAAGAGAGCAGGCTAGTACTTTTATCTAAAGAAATCTTGAAACTATGCCATTGAGAATTGTATATGTTTAAAATGAAATGTTCTGATTTTTATAGCAGAGAAAAGCAGCCTGGCCAGCAGACAGCCCTACTGTCACACCCTACTGACCTCTCAGAGTCACAGCATGATCATATTAGGTCCTACAACATTTGTCAAGAGTTCAATAAAGTAGCTCTGTCCAGAAAGGAAACAGGCTTTGGCCTTTGGTAGAGGGCACTGTAGAGTGGAAGCAAAGTCACCTGTGTGCCACAATAGCAGAGAAGGATGCACTTGTGCTGGGCAAGAAAGAGAGATGTTAGTCTGGCATCCTTGGATGGGAAAGAGTTCATCCACCACATGGTTACAGCCATGCTTTAGGGTGGCTGAGAAATCCCTGGAGAGCAAGGTAAGGCTATGCCCCAAGCCTCTTTTGTTCTGTTGCTCCTGGTTTACAGATTAGTTTATTTGCAGAGATGAACAGTTTGAGACAGCCAGCACTAGGTGTGAATTCATGCTGTACTTGCCCATCTGTCATCCCTCCCCTTCCTCTTCCATCACTTTGAATTTGTCTAAGCATTGTAATATATTTATTGTCTCATAATTTACTTCATTTTGACTAGAAAACAAGTAAAAGTGCTATTTGCTCAACCCAATTTTTTTTTAATTGTCTGTTTATTTAATTGGCTTAGATGGTGGAACTGGCTCTTATGTAGATATCCCAAACCGTGCTCTGAATTTTTCTGAGTGGGGATTGCACAGGCAGTTGCTGCCCAATAGACATATGGGCAGCTGACAGCATCAAGACACCCCACCAGCAGCTCTGTCGTCTGGCAGATTGCCTCAGAAGAGTCAGGCTTGATGAATCAGTCCTGCTGGCTCTGGGAGGGTGGGGACGCCTCTGCTCCAGAAGGCTGCTGCAGAATGAGAAAGATGCACAGCCCCCACGCTCCTTGAACAGGCTTGGGACGGCTGGCAGTGTCCAAATGAACTTGAATCTGGCTAATTTGGGTGCGTAGAGGCAGAGTTTCAGCTGGGTTACTCTGGGGTGAGGATGTGTCACTAGCTTGATGCCTGCTCTTCTCTCTGCTGCAGTGCAGAGTTTCTCAGCTTCAAAGTGCCATGGGGAGGAATTTAACAGAGTTGCCAAGGCTGGGCACTGGGAGAGGGGAAGAGAAAAGAAATTGGCATGGAACTGTCCTGTCTCTCTGTGCTTCTTCTCTTCTAGACCTGAAAGGGGGCCAAATGTTCTTGTAAGCTGAGCAGGCAATGAAGGCAAGAGGACCCCTGCTTCTCTCCTCCACCCCTGGGTCCTTGCACTCCGGTTGTTCTTTCAGTCAATGGCATGGCAGCCCTTGAGCAGGCAGAAGAAAGAATAGCCACCAGGAGTCACCTTCAGAACCTGGCTCCTCTAGCCCAGGGCCTCATAGAGCCCAGGCTGGCTGCTGTCACAGGCTGCTGGCAGAAGAGAGGTGCAGGGACAGCTCTGTGCTCTCTGGGTGGTGTCAGACAAACCTCCTGCACTCTCTGGGGCACTAGAAATGCTGCAATCTCTCTGCTAGGAAAAAACAGTGCACAAGTACGTCTGTCTCTCGTATGATTTGCTTAGGGGTATGACCCCCATTGAGCGCACAAGGCTATATGTATGGCTTATAATTTAAATTGTTTGGGTTTTTTTCCTCTGGGGACACTAGCAACTTCTATGAGGTGAACAACTCTTTGCAAGGGGAAAGACGAAATGAACACTGGGAGCCAGATTCCCACTTGTGAAGAGTATTAACAAAAGCCTGAGGGACTGCAGCAGTCCAATTTCAGGGCACAGTACTGCAGCTTTGTACAACAACAGGCTGTTGTGGGGTGAAGACCTTGTGTTATACCAACTCTGCCTAGTGAAAGCATATGAGGTTTTAGCCATTTGTTTTTTCGGGAAGTAAGGTTTTGTTCTCACTAAAACATAATATTGTTTTTTGGTTCACCTTTCTTCTTTTTTCCCTATTTGGGCTCTTTCATGGTAGATCATGTTATTGACTGTGGTTTATTTAACCTATTATGCCAGAGCTGGAGTATTTTTCAGTCTAAATCCTCTATTTCTGACATTTTGCTGGTCCCTGTACCTCCCCATTTAAGGGCTGGACTAATGTGCCTGCTGAGGTTCACACCCATTAGTTAGTGAAACCACGTACATCATCACTAGGTTAAAACCTGTTTTCTACCCTCTTCTGGACTGATTTCAGTCCAGAAACTGTCTGTGGTTTTAAGGTAGGAAAGGGAGTCCAAGAAAAGCCACAGAAGCTTACAGAAGTTCTTCCTGCTTAAAGTCCCTGAGGACATGATCAGTGTTTTCCTGGCTCCTGCCATTTTCCTCTCCTCTGCTTAACCCCAGTTAAGCTTGCTGATGACAGGAAGGCATATACTCAAAAGTGCTGCAGGCTGTTTTTCAAATTAGGTCACATTTACTAGATGTGTGTTATCTTGTGTTACAAGATAACAAAAGATGTTATCTTGGGGAAGTTTTGAAGCTAGTACTGCAGTTTAGCCAAAGCAAACTTTAATCTGTAACATAATGAGACAGAACCACAATGTCATTGACTGTTCTTGACATCGAACAAGGAGCAAATTTAAAAACTGATTTAAAAAAAAACCATATCAACTGTAATTGGTCTTACAGTCATTGCAGCTATGTGCAACATCTGTCTAGAACACTCTCCAAACACCTGCCTCTGCAATGGCCATGTATCAACTGAGTTTTATTTCCTAGCCCTGTTTAAAATGGAACAAATACTGGAATATCTCTCCCATGGGAAATTCCAATATTGCAACATCTGTTTCTGTGGACTGAAAATTGTCCATAGCAGTTGTTTTGTTTGCTTATAGGGGAAAAAAAAAAAAAAGGTATTTCATATGGAAATGTGGAATTGTTGCTATCAATCTCTTTGTGCATGTTACAGCTTTCAGAATGACAGTCCCATTTCCACCATACATCATGCTCCTTGAGGAGTTACTCTCCTGGATGTAAGGTTCCCTAAATGCATCATATTCACTTTGCTTTCAGATACCGCACTTGTCCCACCCCAACTGCACCCTCCCTGCTACAGGTGAAACAAAAAGCACTTAGGTGAATCAAAAAGGTCCCCTTATATATTCTCAGGTGTTATGCCCAATTTTGAGTGTGATGTTTTGCATTTTTACTGGCAGTGACAGCGCAGCTCAGCAGGTGACACGCATTGCTGTTTATCTGCAGTGCTGTCTCTTACACCTTGCTTTAATGACAGTTCAAAAAGGCAGAGAGCTTCACAACATTTAGCTAAAGGCAGAGGAATGAAGACGGAAGATAAAATCTGAAAAGGGTGACATGAACACATAGAAAGGTACATGAAGGCAGAGGGATTGTTTTGGAGGAAAAGAATCTTCTTTATCTTTACTCCTCCTTTCCATTCCCAAATAAGAATTATAAGTAACTTTGCTTAATGTATTCCTTCTCTTCATTTTGTTCCCCTCTGGATTTTTCTAAAAATCAAGAGCTTAGTAGTGTTAAGTCACAACAGACCTCTCGTCAGGACTGGATCCTCTTTTCCACTTGTGATTTAATTTATGGCAAGACTGAAATTTCTTTGCTTTTATTTTCTGTCCGGAATTATCAAGCTTGCAGGTCTGTGAGACTTTTTGCTAACTAGTGAACTATGACTTTTCTGTCTTAGATTTTTTCTTTAAATGTTTCTGCTAGATAAATAATTTGAGCCTGTGTTTTATGATTTGACTGCCTGTTTATCCTTCTGCTGTTTCTTCTCATCCCACTATTTTCAGATACCTCCTTTGATAGTCAATATTTTACTGAGCACAGATAGATGAATATATACTTAGGGCACAATTTCATGAGCCAATATAGGATGCATCTTTTACTTGTGTCTATCACAAACAGAATGGTAACTACAGTTGAGATAATCACAAGTGGAGCAACCTTCTGTGAGGATTCGGAGATTAGAAATTCAATGCCGCTTCCAAGGATGGGTTAACACACACAGTTCCCTAAAAATCCACTATACTCTCTACTCCACCACAGGGGTAAAATTAGGTACTTTCTTTTGCTATAGAGCAGGCCAGGAATGGAAAAAGAACAGACTTTTCTGTGGGTTTTAGTCCTATTTTTCATCCTCCGAAACTATGGAAATTTAACTGCTGTTCAATCAGATCTCGATAAGCAGAGACAAAACTTTGCAGACACTGACTATTCAATGAAACATTCAAGCTTTTCTTAATTAGATCATTGTTTATTCTAAATATCTATACTTAGGACAACTCAGAAATTTGCAGATCTATTTCCCCCAAAATGAAAAGGGAAATTATGGAAGGTGTAAGAAAAATATATAGGAAATAATATTATATTCCATTAATATTTTAAACGTTTTCACTGAAAAACAAGCTTCCTAAGTTCTGTTTTTGAAAATGGGTATCTGCACAGGCTAACTTTTTTCTTGAATTGGTGAATACTCTTTTTAAAAACAAAATATGCAAACAAAACTACTTAATTTTAAATTTTTTTAATTTAATAAACTGCAGCTTCTGAGAACTACAATATATTTTTCTGTTATGAATCCAGAAAAGCTCTGTTAAACTTCACAGAGAAAATTACAGCATGTAGCAGAGACTTAGCATTTTGGCAATCTCACATGCCTTCTGTTTTGTTTACTAAAAAGTTGAGTGTAGTTGCCAGCCTACACAAACAGACTGCCTGGTTCCCCTGGAGAGCTTTCTGTACCCCTAAGTTCCAGAATTTAGTTCAGACAATGGCCACAGAGGCAGCTCAGGGAGGGTTGCCTTTCCTCCTCCCTCCAGCTGCCACACCCAGCTGGAGTGAGGTGAGGGCCACTCTCACTTTTCTAGGGGCCACATCTCAGGTGGACCCAAGAGTTGGACTCACCAGGGCTGGCCCCTCATCTTGCCAGGATAGGGGCAAGACTCTGTCTCTACATAGTGATTCAGAGCTCTGAGCAGCCAGGAAGACTAAGCTTTTGTGGCCGAGCCATTTCTAGACAATCCACTAGCCTAAACATAGTCCAGCTCTCTTTGATGCATGATTTTTTTTTTTTTTCTACAGAGCTACCAGAAATAAAAGCTTTTGGTGGCTAAAATCAGCAGCTATATCTCCAAATGACTGATACACTACTCCCACAGGTAGCCCTTTTGGAAGCTGGTTCGTGATGTTATTATACTGCTGGTTTTGGGAGAAGTTGTGTGCTTCAGAATGCACTTCTCAGCACAACTGCAAATGAAATGTCTGCCACGGACACAGATAGAGTGGACAATAAATTATTGCCTTTCTGACATTTTCTTTCTGCAAGGTGAACAACAGTGAACAGAGTTTAGAAGTGACAATAATCAGTCTTAAGCTACTTCTCTGGTACCTCCTATCAGTGATCTGGTTTCCCCACTCTTGTGATACATGCACACGTTAATCTGAAAATGATAATCTGACTTGTGAAACACCTCCTAGAGAGCTGGTGATTTTTGTTGGCTTGGAAGGATTCATGAGTTTATCTGTACCCAGGATGATCCATCATTCTCAAATTATCAGGTGTTGAGTAGCTGAGGGGAGTGCAATGACACTATTAGTCACTGGTAACAAAGGGATATTCTCCATGGGCATCATGTGCCATTGTCGTTAGATCACAGAACTGCTGCTGACCTTAAATGCAGAAAAGCAAAGGATAAAGGTCACCTTCATTTCATCTACACAACAAAAGTTTTGAAAATGGCTTGTCATGAAAGCATTAAAGATCTGCTGCACAAAACCCTTGGGCTGAAGGGTACTTATACTATCACACTTGCTCCCTGACAAGTGTGATAGTAGAATCGCTTTAGAACTGAGTAGTACTGCAGAAATTAACATGCTAAGCTGAAAAGGTACTGGTTTTACATTCTTCTGTGTTCATGTGGTCCTGTGACCTTCAGAAAAAGCTGCTAAATCTTAAGGGACCGTTTCTATGTCACTTTTAATAGTGATAATAACACACAGAAGTACCTCACAGTCACAGACATGTTTCAAGTGGAAGTGACTGGATATAAAAAAACAGCCTATCCTTGGACACTCTAGAACTAGCTTTAAACACCTTTTATGTATGAATTATCATGGTCTTCCTCTTTCCATGTTGTCTTTGTATCCCCTTCAATTTCAAGCAGTTATCCTAGATATTTTCCCATAAATAAACTCTTGATACTTGTCTTCATGTTTATCATGGCCTTGGACAGGTTGACTGTGACCACCTAGGCTTTCTCCAGTCTGTCCTTCAATCATTTTATAAAAATGATTTTATAAAAAGCCATTAACTATTTAGCCAGTCATGGTGGCCAGTAACAGACCATCCATCACCCATGAGACTATTTTTTGTATTCCAAATCTCCACAACACCTTTCCTCCTCTCCGCAAGTATAGAAGTTGATACCGTCCGTTGACTCTTCTAAAAGAAAATTTCAGAACTGTAATAATTCTCAACAGCTTTAAGTAGACTATGTCTCCATCCTGCCTCAAAGTCTGTTCTTTGTGTCTTAGGTTGAAAAGACAGGTATCTGCTAGGGAAAGCTAGAGCCTCCCTTGGAAACCCCCTCCCTCCGAATTATTATAATTTTTAAATTAAACGGCTCTCAGGCGAGATATGGGGAAGGAATAACCGTCCTTTACTAGTGCGTACAACAAGATACAGAAAACAACAATAACTGCAATAGTAACAACAGAGAAACAGAGTCAGGG
>VXBQ01008792.1:701291-718066 GCA_013400175.1 Phainopepla nitens | reverse complement strand
CCCCCCTCTTCCCCCTAGGCCCGGCCAAACTCATTGTCTCCCAAAGCACTCATAAGCACCAGCCATCAGGTTCCCCCGCAGCAAATGGGAGAAAAATTCCACAAGAGAGAATACAAAGGAACAAAAGGAATAACACCCAACCCCGACACTTTGCTTGTTGTTTTTTCTTTGTATGCAGATGTGTAAACCACTATTAATCTTTCTCAGGCTGAAGTGAGGAGGATATTATGATACTTTGCTGTGGGCTGCATCTGAGTTGGAAAAACATGAAAAGTATTCTTTCTTGCTTCACTGTAGGGATGGTCTTCGCTAGCCAGATTGTTGCATCCAAGGATATTTTGAGCACTGCAGACATACCTCTCTGTCACAGGCTGCCTTCTGTGCTGTGATTCATTGTGGGAGAGTTTTGGTCTAGATGTGTCTTTTGGGGTGTATTGCTGTCTGGGCTGGTCAGTGGTCCCTGCAGCCATTCACCACTGTCACTCTTTGCTGCTTCTCCTGCTGGTTTTGGTATATCCTGTGAAGGCCTCAAGTATTGCAAAGCCAGCAGGGCTGCAGGTGAGAGATTGCAAGAGCAGATTTCTTTTAGGAAATAATCACAGGCTCAGTGCAGTGGTGCAGATTAGGCCAAGTTTAGTGAGCACAAGCTAAGCCTTAAAACAATTGCTGGTCATCACTGCAGGAATTATTAAGACACAGTTTTCTTGTGGTTAGGTGAGCAATCTCAGTATCAGAGAGCATACTTAGGGCCCCTGTGCACATACCCATCACTCTACTCTGATTTAAACCGAGGTGAAAATGCTGATGCCTTTGCTTTTTTTCCCGCATTTTCTTTTATGTCATATTGACCCATATACTTAAAATTCACCTTTATCTGAATCATCCTGCATCCGTGGCAAAATTGTCTCCCTCCCATCCTTAGAAGCGTGCATTTCTGACATCAAACTTGCAATTTCTGCTTAGGTAAGGGTGTTGTTGCATTCAGTTTTTCTGGCTAGTTCTGCTTTTTTAACGATTTTGTAAACTTTCATGTGGGCAACTAGAGCATCTTTTTCTCTACCAAGCCTTAAATCTATTTTAGCCAGAACCATTGGAGGAGCCATCTTCACCTGTATAGGATTGTCTTATAGGCAAAAATGGAGCCAGGTATTCCTTCAACTCACAGTGGCTGTGTCTTGAGTTATAGAAACCATTTCCATTAGAGACTACTCTAGTTAAATACTTTGATTATTGGTTAAAGCTTTCTGAAATCCTTAAACTATTTGCCTGGCACTAGTGAATGTTCACAGAAAAATGACCCTTTTCTGTCATCACATGAGTCATGCTGAAGATGTCCCAGCTTCTTGAGGGAAACAGACTTTGTAATCTGAGAAGATTGCTTTGGAATAAAATATTTTGCCTTCTATAACACCTTCTCTCTCAAACTGAGAGCAGCGTAGAAATTGGTAACTTTGGAAATCTGTCTCTTCATATGATTACAGGTTGCTCTCTTCAGAGACAAAAAAGTGTTCTACAATGTCACACAGAAATTACGAACACAGAAAGGAGAAAAACTGTGTGTTTGCTTTTGAACCTTACAAAACTTGTCCCTGAAAGTAGAGCAAATCCAAGTTTGCTGAGCAATACGTAAAAGGCCAGTTGTACTGGGAGTGGGCTTTCTTCTCTCGAGGAATCATGAGCATGTTGGAAAGCAGTAGACAGAGAAATGCTGAACATGAGCAGTTTGAGAAAGAAAAGAGAAGCTATCATCTCTTAAGTTCTTCATTGGGGATGGTGTGATAAGTGATGCATACAGATACACTCCTACAAGATAACCCTTTTTTAGGCTCTACCATATGTTCATGAGCAGCAGTCACATTTGTCTTCGTGCTGGGGGGAGGGTGGAGTGATTCATTCCGTAGCAAGGCAAAAAAAAAAAAAATCCACATAGCAGTGGCATCAGAAATAGGACTGTGAATGTTCTGGGACACTTTAGAGAATAAAGAGGCCAGTATTTGCCAACAAACCCAGAGTGCACATGAGGAAAAAAGACCTGAGTGAAATCTGTGGCAGGCTACCATATATTTACACTATGGAGTGAGAAATTATGCAGGTGTTCATAGAAACTTTTCTGTTCGTTCACCTTTTCTATGGCACTGCAAAATGTTGCCAGCGTGGTCATTAAAGACCTACTCATTTTATGAAACATGGTCATAAATTTTAGTCGTGACAGAATAAATTCTCTTCTACTTCTGAAATATTGAAACCAATTAAGCATTCTTCAATATTTCATTGAAATTTAATCACTATGAGTCAGAGTTTTATCTTCATTAGGTGCATAGCCACATGAATTTAGGATCAGACTAATTTTTGACTTGTAGTTTATAGTCAGATTATTGTGGAAGAAAAAAACACATGCATTGTGTGGAATCATTTGGCTCTGTCTGGAGTTTCTGTTGTCTGAGGTAAGTTAATTTTAGTCTGCCTATGAGGCATACTAGATAGTAAATTCTAAGAGTATAATTCTAAGAGAAAAAGCCAATAGCTCATAGAAGTTACCACAATTATCTCCACTTCATGTCTAAGTGCAGCCCTTTCCAACAACAAGTAATGATTTTTGGCACAGTCACAATGATTTTTGGCACTGTCACAAGAGGGTAAATATCAATAGCATCAGTACCAAATCGCAATAAAAGGATTCACGCTTGAACACGGAGGGATGGTACAAATACACACCTGCAAAGACAGAGTGAACATAGCAGGGAAATGACTGCACCCTAAATGTCGAGTTTGAAAGCAATCATAAAGTGAGTGTAAAGCCCTTGAGGCACTTGGACACAGTAATTTTACATCTCTACTATCTCCTGAGAGAGGCACAATGGATGAAACAGGGATGTGTTCTGCTTGAGATGTCTCTAGCCACTGCGGAAACAAAGGCAGCGCCCAAGCAGATTTTCAGGACCAAAGACAGCTCTTATAAGACCATTGACCCACTTTGTTTCTTTTGCTACATATACGAGAGAAATGTGGGGGTTCCTTTGCCAGGCAGTTGGGTACAGGCTACATCCTCCCATCTTGTGCAGTCAGAGCTGCTATTCAGTAGGTTTGCAGCTTCATTTCTTCGGTGAGTGACCATCCTTCCGCCATTAGGGTGAGACAGAGAAATAGGGAAGGAAATTATGCTTCTAAAAAAATTTAAAACTTCTACAAAGCTGGCTGACTTCCCCAGCAAGAAAGTAGGAGAGGCCATCTCATCAGTCAAGATGTTCATCCGGCTCTTATTCTCTCTTCATGTTAAAGACAGACACTGTGCCCTGCTGGGTTTCACCCCTCCTAATTCCACATGTCATGGGATTGGCACTGCCTGGGTGTGACCTAGAAGGGGGCCTGAAACAACATTTAGAGAGGTGGACTAAGAGCCCAGCAGCTGTGTATCAAGTGGTACAGAGGCAAGTTTAGGATTCTCTCTAACCCAGCCCTCTGCAGACAAGCTAAAATCAGCAGTTCTGCTAATGAAGCACAGCTTTGCAATACTTCATAAAGAAGTAAAATTTCTTTATTGTCATGTTCATACACTCTAAGCTGCACTCTGGTACTTCTAATGTGACCATTTGACAAAAGAAGGGAAAATGCTTTCCCAAGTGCAATATAATTTGTTCTTAAATCGGTGTACATCTAAGAAATCTCCCAGATCATAGAGGAGAGGACTGTGCTTAAGTGTCCTCTTTAGGTGTACACTGGGTATTAGAAAAGTTGAGTTCAATACAGATTAGTGTACTGATAATACTCATGACAAATATACTCGTGGGAAAACAGAGTCTTATAACCAAATACCCTAGAATGCAGTGCTGGCTGCACTCTCCAAAGCCTGAAATCTTATATTTCTATGTAGTGATTTTTAAAAGTATTTATTGTGGTTTTTTTTCCAGGAATGAGTCTGACTTTTGACTTCTTAGTCTTTTTGAAGGGATCACACTGAAGTTTTGATGCTGTTTGGTGTAATGAATCAATGTTGAACTCAACCTTTTTGTTCCTAAATATCAATGAACATTTGGTGAATTTCTACGGCTGCTCATTTTGACAGGATGAGGACAGCATTCCCTTGTCTGATAGTAGAGGTGACTAATGATCCTGTATTCTTCAAGCAAGCAAAAGCTGTGAATTCAGTACCATTGTGCATTTGATTTGCATTTTATTCCAATTTTCTTTTTAGCTCTCAGGGTAATTTTTGTATGTTCTACTTATTTCAGCTATCTGGAGTTACAGCAGGAAAGCTCAGAGAAGATTTTACAGAGTGAAAACTTTGAGTTTTTCAGTCTTTGCCCTTGAAGCTCTCCAAAGCAGAGCACTCTATCAGTCTCTTCCTACATTACTCTTTGAAAGTTTTTCAAGCAAAGATAAAGAAAAATCCATTCTTTCATTTCCTTTCCAACAGTACAGAGCACTTTTACATGTTATTCCACAGAATTTATAGTTTTTCAGTAAAATTATTCATAAGCTGCTTTTCATTGTCTGTAATGACCTCAGATGGATGCCTATAACAAGTAAAAGCTTTTGTTCTCTTGGTGAATGATGAAATATCTATGACTGCAAAACCCTCCAGGAATAATGACTAGCAATCAATCATGGTAAAGGAATAATAAACCTAGCAGATTTGGGTGTAGTTGTATCAAAAGACTCGATGCCATACCTACCACGTGTTGTATTTGGGACCTGCTCTCTCTCTGAGTGTATCTGATCTTAAAACCACATTCAGTAATTTAAGCCGTAAGTGGGTAAATCTCAGGAGCCAGGTAAAACTTTAATCAATTGGTGAAGTTGAAGCATAAGAAGAAATTCTGCTCTGTTCTTAATGTTACATCATCAAACCTAAAGAGAACAATTGGGGTTCTCTTAAATAAAAGGGAGATACCAAATTTGAGCAGTCCTATATTTATAAACTCCTTTAATATGCAACTTTGTTAAAGAGTAGGATTTCTTTCCTTTTCTGGTACTTAAAAATCTGCATACTTTCTGTGAATGAGAACTAATTTGAGGATGGACAAATATATATTTGCAAAGTATATAGGTGTTACCTGGAAGAGAGAAAAATCCAGTAAGCACTGCTCAAGCTTTCCTCTTTCCAATGATTTCATTAATGGGATGCATAGCCTGGACTCTGGACTGCTGATATTTACTAGGCTGCTAGTAGTCTGCTTTTAGACTCTTAATTGTTTTGAGTTTGTAAAATGCAAATAAATAGTAGACTACTTTTTACTAAATTTCATTTATGCACCAGAAATCAGTGGCACTTCTCTAAGATCCTTTATCAAAGAAATATATTGCTAAATGATAAAACATATTTCTAGGTAATAAAATCATGTTACTATTTGAAGCTATAACTGACTTCTCATTTTCCTTCTCCTGGGGTCATTATAAATTAAAACTTGTTTTCTTGCTGGATGGGTTTTATTTTCCTTTTCAGTAATGGATTTGTCACTCTTCGCTCAGTACACTTTCTGTCCAGGCTCAGCTTTAAAAGAAGCAGGCTGTCTCTGGTTGGTGAGCAATGCTTTTTTCTGATTTTGGTATCACAAACTGAAAGGATGTAACTGTGTTGTATCCTTTTGTAGAGCATTCCAAAATGCAACATCTCCACATCTTTCTAGGCTTTCCAGTCCTTCTAGCCTTCCTTTTCCATTTCTTTATGTGCAATACCCAGAAAACATTTGCTGTAGCAAATGCCTTCATTACATATCTGTATTACTTTTTTCTTTTTTTGTTTTCTGCTTTTTTTCTCCTCTTAGGAGACAAATTTTTCTGACCATTAGTGATTTTTGCACCCCTTGTTCTCATTCTGCATATGGAAAAAAAAATCCTGAATATTACTGCAAAAGTCACCTTGAATCATTATGGTTTTCTTTACTTTGTGCATGCTTCAGGAAAAATTTTGTTCCAAAAGATTCTCTCTCTCTCTTCTAGCTAAGAATTTAGAAGCTTGATGATTACTTTGCTTACACGTTTTTCAAAAAGTTTGCTCAGTTTACAAGAAGTAAACAATCCTTTTATGTCCTTTTTACATAGTAAAAGGTATTTTCAATGTTTGCTAATTGGGTAGAGGGCTTGCCATAGAGATTCTCTAAACATAGGTAAACTATGTCTGTGTCTTCAGTGAGTTAATAGATATTCCTTTAGCTCACTTTTCGAGAATTGATAAATGCAGTTCTCCCTTTCTCTCCCCTGGGAATTAAACTATTTTTTAACCTTCATGATAAGAAAGGTGCTTGAGATTCTGGTAGATAACCATTCCTTATCTCTTGAGACTATCCACAACAAGTTGAACCACTGAGGTGGGGAAACATTTGAATTATAAGTGTTTAAACTTTTTAATAATGCATAAATTGTGACTTAAACTAATGCTGAGACACTCTTCTGCACAAACTGAAATATCAGTGTATACACAGATTATATGGGTAGTGATGCCCATTTCATTTCATTTCATTTAATTTCATTTAATTTCATTTCATTTCATTTCATTTCATTTCATGATTCTTTCTTTTGGTTGGAATAATTAGAATAGTCTTGTCAGCTGTTAGCTGACTCCACACTTCTCTTACCAGTGCAGAAAGATTTTTTTGACAGAAGAACCTGAAACAGCATGTTGGAGTTTGCTTTGGCCAACCAATTACAAAATATGCGCAAACATAACTCCAGGCAGTGCCTGGAGTTTTTGTCATTCCGGCATGACCTTATGAACATAAAATTATACTGCATGGTAGGACACCAAGTTTCCACAGGACATGTGAGTTTCAACCTGGCACAAGTGCTTGGAGTTGCAAGCATAGATAAAATTGCTAGGAAGTCACTGAGGAGCCTGTTCATCTCAGCTCTCACAGAAAAAGGGGGTGGGCATCTGCTAACCACTATAGGATCTCTTCATTATAATTTACACAGATTTCACTACCTGGAAATAAGTGGAAAACCCCACTTGTAATCTCAAGAAAAGACAGCATATGGCTGATTCTGACAGCTGTGTTCTGCCAGGAAAATAGCAGATTCCCTTTTCCAAATTAATTTCATTTGAGTTTCTAAATGTGCTCATTACTTCTAATGTTGCTCCCTTCTGGTAACCTCTGCTGGTATGGAAGGATGACCTTTTCTGATGTAACTGCCCAACACTGCAAAAAAGAATTCAGAATTACTTGAGTCAGAGAGAATAACCCTGACACTTCAGCCAAGTGTATGAACCATTTGTCTATAAAAACCTGGGAAAAGTGTGACTCAGGTCCCAAATTCTGCTTAATGACTAGAACACCCCTTTCATGGAAAGCTTTTACCTCTCCCCATCTTTAGAAACAGGGTGGTTGTAACATGTTGCTGCCACTGTCAGTTGTTGCTACCTTTACATACTGTTGAGTAATCTGAAATATTCTGGCTGGCTCTTTGAAACATTGCTCTGAATTATGAAAGCTTTCTAACTCTACATTTACGCATAGACACAGAGGGAATTCAGTAGTGTGCCTCTGCATTGTTTCCATAAATACTTCAGCTTCATGTTTACTAACAGAAATATTGTGTGGGCTTTCAATTACTCTGCTAATGAACTTAAATATGTTTTAGTTGGATTTGAATTAGTGTGAGGAATTTTTTTTCTGAGGCAGTTAGTATAATGAGGTGAAAGGTGTTCTGTGTGTTGCTGAATACCTTGGGTGTGACTGGATTAATCTTTAGTGTTGACAATGCTTCCTAGAGTGTATCTGCTTTCCCTCTAAAGATAAAATTAAAAGCTCAGGGCACTAAACGTCTGCTGCTGTGATGTCCACATGAAAGAAGTTATAGCACAGATCAGGGAGCCTGAAAGTCTAATGTTGTGTTGTCATACTAACATGAACCAAAATGAGATTGTCCCAGAGCAGTAGCTTGCACCTGGACAGCTGAAGTGAGCACCTCCATTGATTCAAAGAATCAGAAGATATTTCTGGTGATCTTCATCCAAGTGCTTCACCCACTGTGCCTGACTACAGCTCCCTGTGGTTTGCAAGAATCTTGTTGAGAATTATAAAGGGAAGACAGTTTTCCCTTAGGAGTGATGGCAATGGAGAGGAGAATACCTTGTACCATGGCCCCGCTATCTCAGCCTTGTGAAGTAAAGTCCCCTAGAGGCCTACATTTTCCTCTGTCACCTGATAAATCCCTTCAAAGTACCTGGGGACATTATTCAGCAGTCTATTAAAAAAAAATATATTCTCTGAGCCAATAGTTTAAAGTTTGGGATGTTTTGCGTTTTTTATTTTCCCTTATAGCACAAGGCATATATTTAATATCAGTATCTCTCTGGCTCACCAACATCTGACAGGCATATCAATTGCTTTTGTCCCTACCTTCTCTTCCCCACCTACAACCCCACTTTTCCAAAAGAGCTGGAAAGAACATAAGCAAATTAGGAAATAATAATGAAATTATATGTACTATGCGTTTTATTTGACAAGGCAGAGTCTCTGAAGGGCAGCTGGATGAATGAGTGATGAGAAGACAAGTTTCAGAAAAGCAAGAAGGGATTTGTGTTTAATAATAAATGTTCCATCTGAAGGCAAAATTATGATTGCATATCATAAACCCCCCCCAAAACTAATAAAATAAAAATGCAAGAAATTATTCATGCTGGGTTGATTTAGTGTTTACTGAAAAAGTCTGGCTACCTCCTGGAATTATCTGACATTTCCTTATGTTGACATGACTGACAGACGAATTATACCCTGTTGCTAATACTAACAAACATCTCTTTTCCCAGGACCCCAGAAATAAAACTGTCATTTTTTCAAGATGCAGGTCACAATAGGTCTTTGTCTTTCCCAGATTCTAAATTAAAAAATCTTGTGTCAGGTGCCAGAAGAGTGATCTCACAAAAAAACATACTTGGTGCTTTTTACCTGTTTTTTTGGGGGGGTTTTCTTGGGTAGGTTTTTTTGGGGGGGTTTTTTGTTTTGGTTTTCTGGGGGTTTTTTTTTAGTTGTTTTTAGTTGTTTTTTTTTAACTCCTGAGGCCTTAGGGTGATCTAAAGACACATATTGAATGATTTATTTTGAAATCTGAAGGGTCAGAAATTAATCTCCATTGTTAGCTTACTTAATTTTGAATAATGTTTTAGATTCTATTTTCATTCCATCACTACAGAAACTGGGGCTTTCAAGGATAAAAATACAGAAAAAAATTACACCAGTATCCCATAAAACTTTGAAGCAAATCACAAAAGTTGGCAGCCAAGAAGAATGCTAAGTGTGCAGCCCAAATTTGTCAATTGCATGCTCTTGCTCCCAGGCAATACATCATTTGTGACATTTTCACTTCAATTTAGATCCTTCTAGTCTTCCTCTGATCTTTTTCTGCCCTTTTCTCTGGATTTCTTAATCTCTGTCCACCGTCTGAGGTCTTTCCATTTTTGATTCACTTCACTATCCTTACAATTGTCTTGGCTTTGCTGAAAGATCTTCATATTTTTACATGATTTTTAGTCAGTCTTTCTCCAGTATGCCTCCACTGATATTTTCCCTCTCCCCTTTCTCTACCATCCTACTTCTATCCTACTGAGATGGACGGTCGACACTTTACCTGAAATGCAGGACTCTCTTAGACCCTTCTATAACACAATGGCAAATTACCTGAAATATTTTCTTTTCTTTTCTCTCCAGAAAAACGTATGAAACTGAACTGATGGAAAAAAATACCCAAATATCTTAAATAGGGGACAAACTTATTAATGAAAAAAAGGATCATTTTTGGCATGAGATTTTCCCTGAAAAATGAAAATTGTTCCGATTCCAGTGTTTAAGTTTTCTGGGTTGATTTCCAGTTCTAAGAGTAATATTTTGCACTTAAGTGAAAGCAGCTCTATCTAAGAGAAAGTTTAGAAGCGTAGAGTGAGACTGATATTTTCACAGTATGGCTTTACTCTACAGAAAAGACAGTGTGCTAACTAACTAGAATATAATTTTATAAAACAATCACTATTTCATCCTTGCACCCCTGTTTCACTTTCTTTTCACCTCCTCGTTACAAATCATACTGCATAATGGCACCATCAGTTAGCAATTGCTCCATAATTAGCGTATAGTCTACAAAAGCTACACAATTCACACCCAAGGAATTAAGCTTTTTTAAACTTTTTTTTTTTCACCCTTTCTTGATACAGCATCTAATAAATTACCATGACTCTATTTTGAATTCCTAGCATACATTTCAGAAGGAGAAATTGTTTACAGGTGGTATATAGACCCAGATAATAAAACAAAAATTTTGCATAGGTAGTATAGAGTCCTGGGTAATACTAAAAACAAAAAAAGAAAAGAAGAGAAAAAGGACTATGAGAAAAGCAACATAGTCTAGCATGTTACTTAAAAACTGAGTCTTGGAATTTGCAAGTACCTTCCCAAAGGAATTGCCTTGACAGGTCCCTGCAAGTTCTGTGATTAAAGCAGTTTTAGACTAAAACTAGATAGTATCATATCCCTCTTTTGATGGAGAAAAGGAAGAGAATTGCCTAGCCAATTAACCTAATCTGGATTTTGTCTAATTTGTCTGCTTTGCATAACCACAGTATTAACCAGCAGTTCAGTCCTGCTAATCCCCAGTGCTACATAGAAGAAAAGAACCGTTTGTATATTACAGTGTAATCACAATATCTACTAATTTCCTCTGATACACTGCAGGCCTCTTTGAAAGGAGATTGCTGGCATTATCCCCATTTTATAAATGAGGAGCCTTACAGTACAGCAAAATGATTTCTCAGGAACTGAGAGTTACTGATAAAGTGGAGCCTGATATCAGTGGAGCTGATAAAGGAAGAATAAAACTCAGTTATCCTAAATTCTCAGCACAGCTCACTCTCTGCAAGCTTCAGTGCTCACTTACATCTGGGATTATGACAGAAGTCTGCAGCAAACCTTTTCTCCTGCATTTCTGACTAATTTATTTTCTAGTTTTCTTAATATCACCATACACAGGAGTGAATAATTACAAAATTGTTTGCTTTCTGTATGTTGCGTCCACAGGGACACAACAAGGACATTTTAGTGGTGATACAAAATAAGATTGACTTCAAACAAGAGTTCTGGCACTCTCCTTCCCTTTTTTTAAAAAGTGTCTCATGGACTCATTTTGATGCTTTCACAAAACGAGACGCAGATCTCCATGGATTGAAGGGAATACATTGTTTGAAAAAGCCCTGCAAACCTTCACGGCTTCATAGCTCTTCATCACAACTCATCACAGCTCTTCATCAACTCTCCAAGGAGCATCTGTCTGCTGTTGTTCTATTTCAGATACTTCTGCCATGCCCTAGTCCTGGCCATAGGTCTCCTCCTCTTCCAGTAACTAAAGATACTGTACCAAAAGATGAGAGAAGGGAGCTTTTTCTTGTAAATTAAGAAGGTCAGTTTAAGACCCCTATCCTCATTTCATTCCTTATAGAGGCAGGATTTTCAGAGAGGTCAGAACCTTGTTAATATATGAATAGTTTTCTTTGGGATATTTTGACCTTCAGATAGAATTCAGAAGCAAGATTAAGAATCAGATAACAAAATTCTGGCAGGAATGTAGAGATTTAACTTCTCCTCCTACTCCAAAGAGAATAAAGCAAATGAGAAAGGTAGAAATTACTGTGTCTTATGTATCTGGACAGTGAAATTTCCATAATATTATATTCAGATTTTATCTTGACCTAGCTGGAACTAAATTTACACTTTCCCCATTGACATATTTGTGTGTCTGTTTGCTTTCCCAGTCCTCACTGCTCCAAGATTCCTTAAACTGGATATATTCAAACCTTTTGTAACCTATGATCCATCTATAAGGAAGACTTTTGTTATATGATCTCCTCCTGAACTTAGTCAGCTGTCTTTTTTTTTTTTTTTTCTGAAGAAAAGCTAGTATCAAATTTAGATCTTTATTCTGCTTTTAAGTGATAAGAAGCATCTCTGCAAGGTCACCCTGCCCTGAAAAGCAGGTGGACAATATCAAGCTTGTTGCTTCAAGATACCACAACTGTTAAGTATGTTTGCTATCTGAGGGCTGGCAAGTGAACAGGCTCTTCTGAGTTCCAAAATCTAACTACTTAAAAAAGCTATTTTTGATCTCTAATACACCAGATCCTTGCTATCTGAAACCAATTTTCTGTGTTTAGGTGATGAGTGGACTGAATGAAGCATTGCAAGATCTCTGCCTTGACCCAGTTTTATTGGCCCCTCTTAGGTTTACAGCAGCTCTGTGCTACTGAGACCCAGAGTTAAGGGCATGGTGGTCCATGATTAACAGCACTGCATGTATGGAGCAACCATGAAGAGACACCTCTTAGGCAGCAAAGCAAAGATTGAAGTGGCATCTTGCAGCTACCTGTGTTGGGGACAGCCAAGGAAAGAGTCATCAATATCCCAGAATGAAAATGTGTCTGCATCAATTTTAGATGTGGGGAGTGTTAAGAGATATCATCCATCATATCTGACTGGCAGTATGTTTGGAGAGGGCAGAACAAAGCATGGAGTAATGCCAAAATACTCTTAAAATTTGGCAAGTTTAAGAGAACAAGATTGCCTTCCGTGTAAGATAGAAAACTAAGTCTGAAATTAATTTCTTAACTCCTAGTACTTCTGAAATTGTTGCTTATTTCTATTAGCTATTCCTTAGCAGAATACTGTGAATATTTAAGAGCATTTAAAGTTTATTTACAGAAACATCCAAAATTCTACATTTTAGACGTATATGGAGAGTTGATTGCTTTTTCCTTACTTGAGATTATAACTGTAATCTTTTAAAAACACATTATTAGTTCCCAGTATTATCACAGATGTAGCTTCCAGGATTCATTGAATTTAGAAATAATTCTGTTTCTTTTTAAGGCTAAGATGAGGTTTTTATTTTAGCACATTTCAACACAGTTAACCTGTCCAAGCTTTAGGACTAGTTATGGCCTCTGTTCTATACATTCAAAAATGGATTGGCTATAGATTTCTTGCCACTAGGACCTGCCAGTCCTTGAAATATTTGAGGCAGTTACATTTCCTTGGAAGCTTGGCTTGTGTGTAATTGTATTTGAAGAAAGCAAGTTGTAAATTATTTGGGCTATCAGTGTTCACTGAAATTGAGCATTAGTGTGTGAGGCTGAGCAACTGTATTTCTATTTTTGTATGTTTGTTTGCTTTTTAAAAAGAGCCACATCCTTACCTGAGGCCAGACTGAAGTGTTGTGTAAGTGGGGAGAAAGCATAAATGCAAAGATGACCAGACATGTGCAAAGCTATAAAGTGTGTAAACCCAGGTGTCTGCTGCTTGCTCAGACACAGTGGTCTCTCTTGTCTCTGTGTTTCAGTGTAAAGCCAAAGGAACCACTCTAACAGATGGCGTTATAGTCCTGTTTTTCCAAGAGTTATGAGCCAAGTCCAAGACCTGTATGGCTGACTACTCTTTCTGCTAACAGTGCAACTTGTTTGTAATGAGGTTTTACAGTGAAATAACTTTTGAATGACTCAACAACTGCAGATTTTTTTAAGCTTTGGTCTGAGAGTGGTGGTGAAAAGTGGAGTATAGCACTTTAGAAGGAGATAGGAAGCAATTGGTGAAACTATTCAAGGGTTTAAAATCAAGTGTTTGACGATCAATAGTATTCTGTTAGTCCATATATCATCCTTCATGTGTACATATATACTTGAACAATTCAACAAAGTGCAGTCTGCTGTGAATAGAGATGTTTTGTTCACAGAGCTACAGGGAGAGCAGAACAATTAGAAATAGCTTGAGACCAAATATTTCAACTTTTGGAAACCATTTTAGCAACAGTATCTGGAGTGTTTTGTGAGGGCTGCTTTATGACCTCTCGGCTCATTCTGAATAGCTCATCTATATCTGTGTCAAAGAGCTCCATTAGTAGGATAAATGTGCCTAGAATTTAAAATACAGCATTGAGTAAACCTGCCAGATTATGTTTATATTCCAAGCGTCTCTCACTGATATTTCTTTTCCTTACAGAATTATTTTTCTGTGTTTGTTTGCTTTTTAAAAAGGAGCCACATCCTCGCCTGTGGCCAGACTGAAGGGTTGAGTAAGTGGCGTGAATGCATAAATGCAAAGATGATCAGAAAATCATCTTTGCAGTGCCTTGACGTTGCTGCTTCTCTGTGCAGGTCTGTTCCCTCCCACTGCACAGAAGTTGCTCTGCAGAGCTGCAGTTTGTGCTAGCTGTGGCAATGATTTGAGGCTAAGGAAGCCTGGAGCTCCCACAAGAAGCCTGCCTTGGTCCTGCGCTCAGGCCTTACCATCCCAAACAGCCACACCAGCTCACTGTGTGTTCTAAGTGCCTGTAGGACTCCCTTGTTGCTGGTGCAAAAGATCTGCAGATCTAAGTCATAATGGGCTGTTTTAATTCCAGCTTTTCTTCTCTTGCCCAGGCCTGTAATGTAGCAGTAATGAGAAACATGCATGGGGTGGCTCCTTGGTATTATTCTTGGCTACCCACCAGGCACCAAATCTGGGATTCTCCATTGTGTTCCACTAATGTGCTGCAATTTTCACCAGTTTGAAATGGGGGTAAACCATCTTCATTCCCATCTGCTAATTTTGAATGCTAGTGATGCTCTAATATTGCATGAATTCACATGACTACTCAAGTTTTGTGGCAGCAAAGAATAATGTCCATAAATGTCCCAACTTGGAGCACAGCTTCAGCCTAGCTATTTGGTTTTTGGAAATGGATTCATATGTGAATAGAATTTTTTATTTTAAAGAAACCATCTTATTTCCATACCTATGTTTTCCTACCTTTCCTCACACTTCCACAGCCCATACTGCCAATGCCAGTGTTTCTTTTTCACGTGCACAGGGGAAGGTGGTTGCAATGATAAATTTCTGGCAAAGATGATGATGGTAGCTGCATTTTTAGGAGATATTTCCCACAGTGGGGAGTAGGAGGATTGGGAAAGTAAGTGGGAGAGTGGAGAAAAAGATACTAATGGTTGCCTGCCTTTCATTCTTAGTCAATGAGAAAACTAAGTGTAGACCCTTGCCTTCATAAGGTAAGTAACCTGCTGATATTAGACAGTAAATGTTCAGGCATCTGTGAAGTGATGTGACAACTGCCATGCTGAGACTCAGCAAGCACAAGGGTCATTTACATACTCAGAAAGAACTGCTCTTTGTATGCTTTTATTCTGAGTTATTTGTTCAGGTTTGAATATATTTCCGATTAGGACAGATGCAAGTGAGGAGAAAAAGAATCCTCAGTTTAATTTGTTCTGCTTTTTCGTATTCCCTCTATTCACACTTGAGAGCTGGCCCTCAAAACTTGCGTGTTACTGAATGCTGGGATGTTGAACCCTCAGGAGCCGGAAGCTGGAATGCTTGTTTGAATTTTATGGCTCGTCTCTGCCAGTACTCAGAACAGTTAACATCACGTTGTTCTAATCTCTGTTCTCTCTTTTACCTTTATGTCAAGAGTAACCAATTCTTTCTTCTTTTTCTTTTTTTCTGTTATTTTTTTTTCCCAAGGATGATACCAGCTACAAACAAGGCCTTTGTTGTAACCAACCTTGTTTCTGGAACAGGCTATGACCTCTGCGTACTGGCAATGTGGGATGACACGGCCACAACCCTTACTGCCACCAATATTGTGGGATGCGCTCAGTTCTTCACCAAAGAAGACTACCCCCAGTGCCAGTCGATGCACAGTCAGTTCCTGGGTGGGACCATGATTCTGATCATTGGAGGCATCATTGTGGCAACTCTGTTGGTATTCATTGTAATCCTCATGGTCCGCTATAAGGTCTGCAACAATTCCCAGGGGAAGATGTCTAACGTCAGCAATGTCTACTCACAGACGAATGGAGCACAACCAGTTCAGAACGGAGTCTTGCCCCAAGTCAATCCCAAAGTGGTGGTGAGAAATGAACTTATGGAGTTTAACTGTCAGTCTGCACGGAGCAGCATCTCCTCTTCCTCCAGCTCTGCAAATAGCCGTGACTGTGACAACTACAGCCTCCAAAGTGAACAGGGCACATTGTCCAGTAAATGGAGGCCTCCTTCCCGGTCAAAACACAATATTGACCGGCTAATGGGAGCTTTTGCCTCCCTGGAACTGAAATGTCAGAAAAAGGAGGAAATGACAGACTCCAGAACTTCCACGGTGGCCCGCCACTCGGACAAAGAGCCACTGCTGGGCCAGACAGAGTCCAAATTCCGCAGCTTCCTCATGTTGCCTCTGGAGGGCAAAACCAAGCGTAGCCATTCTTTTGACATGGGGGACTTTGCCACATCTCAGTGTTGCACCTACCCAAAAAAGATAACAAACATTTGGACAAAGAGGAGCCTCTCAGTCAATGGCATGCTTTTGCAGTATGACGACAATGACCTAACAGGGGCAAAAGGGACTTTTGGGAGCTCAGAGTGGGTAATGGAAAGCACGGTGTAAATATCAGTGTCTCCCCCTTCTCTTCTCCCCTCATGTGTTATAAAGCGTGGATTGCTTCAGGGCCATGCAATTGGAAAAAGAGGGGAAGAAATGTTTTCTGTTGTACTGGCCAGAAAGATAGGCAAGCAAGTAAGTTACAGGAATAGTAAAAGAGAGAGGGTCATGAAATGTGAATATGCACATATGGTACCATTCCTGTCTGGCCTCAACTAAACCATGCGTGAATGTTTCAAGGAATTTGCTAGTTGTATTTAGCATTGCTTTCCAAAAGTTACTCAGACTCTTGGTCAACCTTCACACAAGATTAAACAAGGAGGATGAAAAGGGGTTTAAGAGCAGAAATTTAATTTTACAGGGTTTCTTTTTCC
>VXBQ01008792.1:658064-701244 GCA_013400175.1 Phainopepla nitens | reverse complement strand
TTAATGGCCCTTTTTTTTTTTTTTTTTAACCACAGAAATAAACTTCTGTGGATATAACTGGTGCTAGGATATATCTGGTTGTTATTGCAAGGGATTTTCTCAAAAGTGCAGGCAGGGCACCCACAGGGGCATATGAGAGTAAATTGTTCAGCATAACCTCATGGTCTTAACTGTGACATCTGGGCAAACAATATTTGTTGTTGAATGGACATTTGGTTGGTATTTAATTATTTCTGTTCTGTTTTGAGTTGTTACTGCTTTTGAGTTGTTTTTTTTTTCCCACAACACAAGGTATGTTTCCACGTATATTTTGGTTTTGTTTTCAGCCTCATCAAATCCCCCAGATGGAAAGGAGGATATGTACAAAGGTCAAATATCTGATGTACTGTATAAATCACTTCTAATACCATCCCTTTTTGTCCTAGGAAAAATTAATCTAGGGACAAATAAAAAAAAAATCATCTTCTTCCATCTCCTTCATAATCTCTTC
The DNA here is from genome assembly GCA_013400175.1 of Phainopepla nitens. Lineage (NCBI taxonomy): Eukaryota > Metazoa > Chordata > Aves > Passeriformes > Bombycillidae > Phainopepla > Phainopepla nitens. The sequence goes on along the minus strand of VXBQ01008792.1, from coordinate 700,754 downwards.
TTGTCAATGCTCAAGGCAGATTGCAGCGGATATTTATATCTGTAGGGATGTTGCTATCAAAGATGGGGAAAATAGTTATCAGGATACTTAGTAAAGGATAAAGAAATGGAAAACAAAAGTACCTCCTGGGATCTCTCCACGTTATGAATAGCAGTGGCTTCTGGTAGAAGTCACGCTCTTCCTCTACTAAAATAACAGACTTGCACCCTGCTGTGACAAAAGCTCCTCGTCTGTCCAGTCACCATGACATGTCTTGACTGTATCCGTAACATCAGGAAAACTAAGTTTGGTATATTTCTGGGGATTGGTTATGTTCCAAATTAGCCAGAAGCGGAGTAAAATTTGGGTATCTCAGAGAAGGGGGTGTCCCATGTATTCCCTTCATTACATATAACCCTTCCCCAGTCTGGTGCCCTCCTACTCCCCTGTCTCTCATCCTGAGGAAGATACTTATAACAGGAGCTCTTCAGGGTTTGTAAACAGATTCTCAAATTGTTTTTTGGTGAGCATTGCTGTGGTTGTAGAAATACACATGGCCCATCCAGCAGAATTTATTTTCCTTACCAATTTTACTGCGATTTCTAGCATTCTGCTGGCTACTGCAACTGTCCTGTCATTTGTTTATTTATTTGTTTGATCAGCTGTTGGGAACCATTCTGAAATTGCACATTGTTACTATGATTTTGTAAAAGAGGTAGAGACAGCGTGCAAGGCACAGAGAAAATTACACATGAAAAAAACTCAATGTATATTTTTTTTAAAAGGTTCAGAGATATATTGTGACATGGCTGTGTACTTGATCTTGTATTCGTCATGTTTCCTACTTGGAGTTTTAGATAATGACATCCCTGTGATCAGAATATTTTTCCTTTATTTTCCTCCTTTTTTTTTTTTTTTTTGCTACAAAGTGTACAGTAAAAATCCTTGGGGAAAAAAAATGTACCTGCTTTTCATTTATTTGTTATTCCGTGGTCTGCTTTGAAACTTAAGAAGTAATTATTTTTTTAATTACCTTTAAAATTTAGACATTTGCTTTTTCTTTCCCACAAACATCTCTGATTTCAGTATTTTGGGTATAAAGCAGAAATCAAGAAATATCTACCTTTCTGGAATGCATGAGAAAAGATTTTGTAAAAGGCATTTCAACTCTTTTTCTGTTGTTATATTTACACAGGTCTATATTACTAGAGTACTCTAAACCCTGATCTAAAATCTGCAGACAGAAGAGGTAGCATTTTTAGATATAGGACCTGACTTTCTGTAGGTTTTTGCTCAGATTGTTGCTCAACAACAGCATTAAGAGATTCAAGAGAGATGCAGTCAAACTTTGTTTGGAACATTTTTCAAACTCTCTGTTTTTCTCACACTTTCTGAGATGAATGACACCTCCAGTGCCAGAATCTACATAATCCAAATGTCCAGATGGCAGTTCATATTAACCATTAATGACATGTACATTTTTGTTGCACTGAAAACTCTTAAAGACGTTCATGTAGTGGGTTAGTAATTTTCTTTTCCTTATTCCACTCTGGTGCAGTTGGACTTTTTTATTATGTTGCTGCTTCTCTCTGAACATGACATCTGGGTTGTTTTTAATTTAGACGTTGAGTTCATCTTCAATACTAGTAGCATATGCAGCCATGAATTTTCAAAGTATATCACATACTATTTTCTCTCTTAAAGAGGAATACTCTTTCACATTCTCATATAAAATTAAAGGAAGTAAGCCAACAGATGCAGTTTTGAAATAATGGATAGCTGCCAAAGATTCAAGGTAATAAATTCTACACTCTAACAACTGCATTTATTACTGTTAATCATAATATTAATTCATTTAGCTTTAATGAATGAGACTCAATCCACGTCAGCTGATTTGCAAATACTGAGGAAAATTAAACAGGTGCCGAGCAACTATCTTTGGTGCTCACAGTACTTGGGAGGAAGAGGATTTAGCAGTGAGGCAGGGAGCCTCATGTTGAGTCGGCAAGTGGCCAGCCCTCAGAGAGGGTTGGAGCTACTTATGGATTGTGATCATCCTTTAGGTGCCACCAGTTGCTGCCCTACTCCCACTACCAACAAAGCAGGCCTTTGGAATTATCCTGTGGCTCTCTCTTTACCCCTCTGAGAGCTGCTGAAGGCAGCTCTGTAGTTTGGGTTACATTCTGAATCCATCCTCTAATTACTAAGGTGCAATTAAGGCCCCAGGGTCCTCCACACACAATCTGACTGATCTCTACCTTGCCTCTGTTTGCCTATGTGTACCTCACTCAGCACCTCTGGATTTGATTATTCTTCTGTAGTGCTGCTGTGTGATAAGGGCTCTTTCTTGCCTTACTTCTGAGCACAACTGCACATCAGTGGTTCCTGAAGTGACACACAGATGCCCACTTACTTGGTGCAATAAATATTTTCACTCATCATTGAGGAGCTGAGCTAGCTCCAATGGCCTAGTCCTCTCATCTCAGAAGAGAGAAGTACTACACTGAGAAGTTTATATGGTGTCTCACAAGTTAATAGGGGGTAGCCTGATGTGCAGCTGCACCGACCATGTTTTAGGGGCAAAGGTCAGGAAGTGCAGATAATAAGGAAAACAACACAGATCAACAGGAGCCTTCGGAAAAGAGAAGTCTGAGAAAATAAGGGTCCTAGAGAATTTAAAGCGAAGCCTATGGGAATAATTAAAGACATCTGCATATGTAACTCCTGTAAGTTAATTTTTTTGATATGTTTAATAATAGTGGAACTAGCTTTTTTCCTAAAAATATATGCCATTGGCTTGAACGAAGATATGATTCCACTGTTAAATTCCACACAGTTAGTCCTGCTAAAAATCCAACCCAAATCCCCAAAATATCTTCCTGTCATCCTGGAGAATATTAAAAATGATGACAAAATTTCTGAAAGTAGTGATTATGTGGATTTCATTTGATGTCTGCTAAGAAACAAATGGTTGTATGAAATGATTATAAAAGTGTGTGTGTGTGTGTGCGCGCGCGCGCGCCTGTGTGTGTGCATATGCATAGCAAAGCAGACCAGACTATTTCCTTAGATTTATATCCTTGCAGATTTCATGATTTGGAATATATTTCTGGTTTCTAATGTTCTTTCTGAGTTTGCCAGCTCTGAGAACAGCAAACTTTCCCACTTTCCAAGAGGAAGATAACCCATTTGATATGTCTCCAAACTACATACTGTACTTGGTTACAATTGGGATAAATTTACTTGTAATGCAATGCATACCAAAGAAATGAGAGGTGTCTCTGCCTGGCATGATGTGAGAATGAAAACATTGTAGATTTTCCTTCGCTAAACTTGTTTATATTCCAAATCATGGGACTGATCTGCTCTGGCAAGAGAAGAAAATAATATTCCAAATGCCTTCTTGTTTCATTTCTCAACCTTCACCCAGCAAAGGGCTGCAAAGACATATGACCAAAGACAGTCCTTGGAGGTTTCTGAATGAGTGCAATAAATGCAGCAAGTTTAATACAGCAAATTGAAGCACTTTCTAACCTGTAGGGCAATGAGTAATTCCACCTGATAGGTAAGAAAACATTTCAGTCTTTGAACAGCTTGAACATCGCATCTGCTTGCAATGCTTTGCACCCATTAACCTGCAGGTAACCCACAGTACACCATATGGTGCTCACAGCACATCCTTCTACCCATTGCAGCCTATTTCTCTGGAACCTTTTCTCAGTGACTCTTTGTGTTCAGTGTTTGTAATTGGGCAATTCTGGATGTGTAATAACATTCTAGATGTGGAATTATCAAGGAACTTTATTTATATCTTGCATATTTCACCTTTAAATTCCCCTAAACATGACGACGGGATCCCTCTGAAAACATTAAATTAGGGTTGGTTTTATACTGTGGGCCAGATGAAAACCAAATCAGAGTGCCTTGAAACTCTTGCTTTCAGTATAGGAATTTTATGTTCTGCAGTATGTTTTCCCTGTCCTAATTAACTGCTCCTTAATCCCCAAAGGTACAGCATTCCTTAGCATCAGCTGTCAAAAGGCCCTACTATACGAAACAGTGCCAGATGCTTATTCCCGGTATTACACTTTCAACAGATGGCAAATGTCAGAGACAGAAATACACATCCAGATACAGACATATCAGCAAGTGAAAGCATTTTTACTCATGCATGTACGTTCCCTTCCACATGTGTACACATTGCACTCTTTATCTGAAAGATGGTTTATGACGTACAGGTTTCCCTGCTTGGTAATAAAGGAATATTTACATTTTTCATTAAATATTAATGAAAGAAAGGGGGAGAGAGAACAGAAACCTCTTCTTTACAAGAAGCAGATTGGTTGATAAGCTGCATCTCATCCCATCTGGGAGACATCAGTGCTTCGAATGAGCTTAATTGGTGGTGAAAGTGTTCATTCATTTCCTGTGACCACAGGCTTACTCTGCCTTTAGGGCATCTATTCAGCTGATGCTCCCATGCTGCAGATAAGGGAGCAAGCAGCCACGGGGAGTTGCTGTTCTCCATTCACTGTCCCTGTTTGGGAAATCCATAAATCTTAGTGTGCAAATAGGAGAGGAAAATGCTCCATTGGTTACCTGTACAATTGCAGAGGTGGGCTTCAACTTATGGCAAAAGTTTGCCCATAATAGTTTTCATGTAATGAGAAATTGAATGGATATATTTGATGACACTTTTCAAGTTCTTCTCTGGGACTAGTGTATTTTTAAAGTATTAATACTCCTATCCTCTTCTCTGCAATGAATAATGCAGACTAGTTTAATGCTGGGCTGTTAAACTGCACCTGTACCATTTATGAGTCAAATCACAAGATAGATGTCTGAACAGGAGTAAAATAGACTGTTGTTTCAGGGAAGCTGTTCCTGTTTGACAGTGTTGTTGGTTCACAGGCATCAAATGCAGGATCTGAGAAGGCACAGGCACAATGAAATGCCTACTTTATACCCTAAGTCTTGGTGAGACTTAAAGTAAAATCCAAAGAGTGGATGTGTTAATCTTCCTTCTTTTGAGCATGACCCAGAGATGGGAAACTTCAAATAATTAGGCTCATAAAGGTGATGTGCCGTAGACAGAATAATGGCGCTCATCAGACGGATGTGACCCAAGTGTTGCTGCAGCAGGGAGTTGCATGCTGACCGCTGGTGGAACCGCCATGCAAAAGGCTGCTGAAGCAGGACCCCCAGGAGAGGATCACTGCACAGGTCACAGCTGAGACACGAGGCATGAAGATGTAGGAACAGGTTAGACCCAGCTATTCCATGTCTAATAAATCATTCTATCCTAGTATCCTGTGACAGGATACTAGTTATTTCAGAAAAAGTACCTTTAGGAAAACTTCAGAGAACTCTGTCCCAAAGCCTGATGGGCTGCACATCCTTATCCCCTTCTCCATAAAGAAGTAAATTCCTTCCAAACCTCACACCTTGAAAAATAAAGCTCAGCAGAATTCAAACTAGGACAAAAAGAAAAAAAGAAGAAAAAAGGAAAAAAAGGAAAAAAGAAAAAAAAAGAAGCTCTGAATGCTTCCTCTTCTTTTAGAGTTCCTGCCTTTGCGTCTGTTAAGCCTGACTTTAAAACAAGATAGTTCTTGTCATCTGAGACTGGGTTGCCTGAGGCACTTGGAAATGGACAGGTGTGTATTTGCAGAGATGATGAGAATATTCCTCATTTGCAAGAAGGATAGAGTGCACCTTCTGTGTGCTTCGCTGTCACTAAATGCAGACCAAAGTGTATGGAAGAGAAACAGCAACAACATTAAAACACATAGCAACATTGTAAAATATGAAAGTTCGGGCCATAAGGAAAAAATAAACAAACAAACAAACAACAAACAAACAAAAACTCTATCACCTCAAACAATTACTTCCTTACACAGTTGTGAGAAAAAAAGACCAGGTTTTTGTTCTTGTTTTCAAATGCACCTCTGGATGTGCATATAATAAAAAATCCTCTGTAGAAAAAAAGATTAATCTTTTAAGAGATCATTGCTTACTACCAGGTTGTGTAATAATATCTGAAGATGAGATAAGAAACACTCAAATAGCACCAATTTGATCCTAAGAAGCTGGTGCTCCTGAATTTAGGGCCAGAAGAAGATGCTGTCTTTTTTGTTGTTGCTGTTGTTGTTGTTGTTTAATACAAGGCCATAAATGACAGCTTTCTACTGAAGAAACCCCAGTGGGATTGCAGACCTTTAAAATCAAGTTGTGAGGCCAATTCCAAGCTCAGCAGGTGCACAAAAATGCAAACAGGCCTAAGGCCATTAGTATACATGCTTTTAACAGCTGCCAGAGAGCCTCAGCTTGCTGTAAGGCTGGGCTGCTACACAAACACATCCAAAATGACTTCACAGACCCAAATGATTCAAATGTAGCTGCCCATGATATGCTGAGTGTTGACTAATGGTAGAAATCATGAATGCAGATGAGCCCAATACAGTTTTGGCTGCAACTTCTGGGCTACAGTTTTCTGTACCTGCTGGATGCCCAAATCAGAGCATTACTGCTGCACTGGGCCACCAGCATCTGAGGGGCGAAGCCACCCGGGTTGTATTTCCTTTACAGAGACCATTGAACACAATCTTGAATAAGGTTGAGGAACATTTCCCTCCTTGGGGAATTTAAGTTACAGAACCTTGAAGAACCTCAGCCCAGAAGGGCAACCCCACTTCTGCCACTTAGATCAGCCTGTAAGAACTTGAGTTTATTTGAGATGGGAGGAACTTACATCTCTAACCTGGCCTTCCAGGACTCATCACCTTCCCCTCCTCTACTTCTCTCCTACCACTCCATCCCCCTTTGCCATACTCCCATGAGATTTCATTCCTTCTCTGTTTCCTTTCTTTACTGATTTATCTTTTGATTTCAGGCAAGAGGCTATTTTTCATCTGCTATACACACCAGCCCAGCCAGTTCCATGAAGTAGCTGCACATGACAGGAGAATGAACATGGCTGATGTGCTTTCTGGCTGTCCTTTCTCAGTTACTCTGCTGCAACTTTGCTGCCCACTGCACTGAATGATGATCACAGTTAGAGTTGTTTGAATTATTCAGTGTAACAAGACAACCAAACAGACTGAGATCTTTCATCACTCACAAAGTGAGGGCCCAGATTTCTGGATATGTATCTGTCATCATCCTTTAGTGTTGTCTTAATGGGTGCATGAACCCCAACGAATACTGGGGACCTTGCTATATTGTCACTCCTAATTAGTAATTTATGGGTGGTCATTTCAGGATGATTTCTCCAGAACAATCATAAAGCAAACAATTGATCATAAATACAATGACTAAACAGACCCCCTAAGGTTACCATTGTTCAAGCAGGATAAAAAGCATAGACATTAAGAATACCAAACTGGCGACCCAGTTTTTAAAGAGCTAAAAGGTATTACTATGTCAGATATGTTAGATTTTCTATTAATGGCACCATGTTTAAATTGCATCTGGCATTAATATGGATGATACCAGGTGAAGAGCTTCAGAATTAATCTGTAGAACAGGTGACCTGGATCTCATTTTAGTGAGGAGAGGATCTCCTACCCTTCAGGTGCCTTATCCTCTCCTGAATATTTTTGAGTATCTGCTCTATATGTTTAGTAGGCTAATTACTGTAAATATTTATTTTATGTAGTTATATAATTTCATTCCCATAGTTGTACAATGCAGTGTGGCATATTCCCATTATCTATATTTATGGTGTATATAGATGGGCCACACTGTTGTTCAGAATGAAATCCCATACAGATACCCCATATTTTTCAAAATCCACCAAGATAAATATCTAGTCTTTCAAGAATTTATACCCTTAGTACAAACCAGAGTGAGAAAATTAAAGCAAAATATGAAATAACTATTGACAAAAATATCCACATATGCTTTCTGCCCAAAACTTCAACCCCAAATATTCTGAACAGAAGTAGATCTGAATTCTTCTGGTCTTAAACTCCCTCACAGCCCCCAGTATAACCTAACCAGTGCTAGAAACCTGTATAAATTACAGCAGTTCAACAGGTCTAAATTTTTGTCTCCTTTGATGTCATCTCCATCTCTCAAAGCAGGATTTATTTAGTGATCCTTTCCAAAAGAGCTGGGGGATATTTTGCCACAATGGTAATAGTTTCCCTTGGATGTTTTGTTCCCTGTTATTTTTCACCTGATACAAAGCAGATGATGAAAGAATGATGCTCTCTTTAATACCTCTGTCAGTGACAATCCAGACAGACTCAAAATGTGTGTGGTATTGGTGTGGTTGCTCACTCCATGTTATCTCCAACTCTTAAATATCTTTGTCAGTTACTTCTCATGCATAGGACTGCATGAGGAATGCTCTTTCTACCACTGCCTGTATTAGGGTAGGGTAGTCCCACAAGAGTACAGGTATTATCCACTCATTATTTGCTGTTGGTCATGTCCTCTTCATCACTTGGCCATAGACAAAGTTATTCTGGTACAGTGAGGGACTAGAAGCAATAACATTTAGTTTTACCACAAATAGCTGTATAGGAAATGTAACAGCTGAAACTACCAATATAATCACAAATTCTAGAATAAAGCCTCCTTCTACATAAATATGTACAAATGAGACTAAGATTTGCTAACATTAGGGTAGAACAGAAGCAACTCACAAGTGAAAACACAACAGAAACAAAACAAAATTCATTACATGATTTACCTGGAAAATGTAACTCTAAGAGCTTTAAGGGTAAGTTAAAATGGAAATTGTAATGTTTCCTGAACTGTGTTGCATCTACTTCATGTACACTCAGAGCAAGAAAATGAGCTGAGAAGCTGATGTGGGGTTATAGCATGTAGTTTGCAACCCAAGACTGTACAATTTCTAAAAGGGTTGGGAAATGCCTGAAGGAGAAATGCAATTACCAGAACTGGGATTAACTCATATTAGTTAATCAAATTTGAATCCGAATTTGAAAGGCATTTCCTAAATGTCCTTTATGGAAGGGAAAAGGAAGGTAATGTATTCAAATGAGTTTTGAAATAAATAAATTATTTTTAAAAAGGGAGAGAGTGGATTTGTGATCCAGACCTAATTCTCAGTTTGCTCCTAGTACCTAGATTATAGGAGATTATCACAGATCAAACCCCTTTAACAGAAAAGAGCCTTTTAAATCCACCTCAGCATTGCCCTTATTAGGAGAGAGGCTCCTACCACTGGGACTAAAGAAGCCCTTAATTCATGGCTTGTCAGAAGAAAGGTACTTGCTTCAGCACTGAACGAGGTTACTTATGGCCCTAATTTACACAGCACCAGGTCTTCCTGGAGGAAGGGATGGCACCTTTAAGTAATAATGAACAAGTGTACATTGACAGAATAATAATCACAGATTGAAAAGGTTACAGCAGAGAAGGTGGTAAAGCTAAGTGCCTGCTTTAATTCCACTGGGTGCCATAACGTCAGGACTCGGGAGCTGCACTTACAATATAAAATAACATTAGTGTGGCAATTAGGACTTAATGGTTTGTGGAGAGAAGTCTGCAAGACTTTATAAAAACATCTAAATTAGTCTGTATTCAAGTTTTACTTCACTCACACTTTTCTTCTGTCTGTATAGCTCTCTTCCTCAAAGGCAGAGTTCTTTTAAAACATTGAGAAGAAATGCTAGAGGAACTGGGGACACTTCTCAGTTCGTATATAGGGGTATAACTTGAATTTCAATTTTTCAAATTGAATAATTCTTTCAATTTATTCAAATTAAATAATCTAGCCTCGTGTGCCTCTGAATAAAATTGCTACATTCATTTGCTCCAGTAAGCTGACAAAAAAACCCAAATCAGTTGATGTGTTGACCTGGTCTGCTATTCATTAAATTTTGACCTATCTCAAGGTGCAGACATCCTACAGCATTTAGAGAAATATTACTCCAATGGGAGCTTTTTGTGTGAATTTAAACTCCACACATTTTGCTAGGACCTTCTACTTGTCTCAGAAAGATGTCACCCAGATTTGCAGGAGATAATCTACAATTTTCAAAGTTCTGCTGAATTCTTGGGGCGTCCCTGTCACCAGGTTAGCAGGGTGCCAGTGACTTGACAGTGCTGGGCTTGCAGAAAACCTTGGAGAGCATGTGGAAATTTCTCCATGTATGGGGGATAAGAAGCAGGCAAAAACAGGGCTTGGTGTTTTTCAGTCCACTACATGGCACAAGATTTTTAAACTTCTATGAAAATACCTTTCTTCAATGGTTTTCATATGACTTCCCTTTAGCATATCAGTCAATGGCTGACTGACTGTAGAAATCTCAGGCACTAAAAGTGCACAGCGCCATTGTCTCCATTCCTGTCTGACCATTGCACAGTTCTGAAGCTGCCTGAAATTTACACATAGTTCTCTGATCACTGGTGGCAACAGCTGATTTCCTCAAATTTACTGTAAGAACTGACAGAAATTAAGCATGTTCTTGCCTCTCCATTGATCTCTCCGCCTTCTTCTTTCACGCACATACAAATTTCCTGTTTCAATTTATTGTGCATCTTATCTCTGGTAGATATATTTATATGACTATATATTCTCTATCTGAAACTGAAAGCTCAGACACCACATAGGTCTGCATTGGTCCAGCTACTGATGGGTGGATGCAACTATTCCATTACTTCCAAGGAAGATTTTAAGTTGCTCCTTTCCTTTTAGGATACGTTTTTCGTAGGTTTGGTGTAGGAAAAAAAAGAATGCAGGGTTTTGATTGATGTCTTTCACTAAGCCTGTGAAAATATACAGGCAATTTGGAAATGTCAGGAAAAAAAAAACAGTTCTGAAAAATTATTTATTTTGAAGTAAAGACACAGAAACAGGTTGCCAGAGAAGCTTGTACATATATACATCCATGCACACATTTATATAATAACTCTGTCAGAATTCAGTGACAGACATGGAATTTTCATTTTTCTCACCAAAGAAAAGTAAAATGGCCAAGCTTATGGAAAGGGATGGTGTCTAAGCAGAGAGGTGGGATGCAAAGACACTGTACAATCAGCTGTCTGTCTCTAGTGCTAATCACACTATTAATTCCTCCCTAAAAATCATGGACTCTATTCACCACACTTCATTCTCCCCGATGCATACCTCTTTTCAAAAGAGAAGAACTTCAGACACTGCCCTTTTAGGTATGCCCCTTCTTCATTTCTGTGATGACTGGATTCATAAAAAGCATCAGGTATTAGGATTGAAGTATTGCTGCAAAACCAGTGTGAATCAGGTCAATATGAGACAGGAAAATGACAATACAGCAAGATGAGGCAGGATAAGCAGACTTATCAACTCATGGATGCAGGATTGGTTTACATGACCTTCCCATGATTTTCTTCCCTTCCACACTGTGGAGCAAAAGAATAAAATTAAACTCAATAGCAATAAATGTATTGCTTCGGCACTGGGTTTCTAAGCTTATCCCCAGGTGGTGCACTGGGATTTGAATACTTAATTTCTGAGTTTATCCTTTTGTCAGATACACCTTTTAACATGATACTCTGCTCTTCTTTCTGCCTGCTGTGTGGGAAATGTGTATGTACCCAAGCCTATATACTTCCAATGTGTCCTTTTAAGTAGATACTTCTGAATCAGGAAGGATTTATATATTAAATACTGAAGAATTGTACTCCCAACTTTGATCTCTGAATCAAGGGAAACAAAGCAGATTTGCACAACACAATCCCTTCCAAATTGTCTCCCAGGGTATCAGTGGGGATTGAATCCTAGGATAGAGAAAGGTGGATTTGCTCAATGTCCAAGAATTTGAATGTTAACACGGTAGGCACAAACTCCCTGTGCCATTGCTGGGTCAGCAGTTGAACACAGTGAGATTTGGGTTACCCACAGGGAGTGGAATCTGGTAGAGGGGACAGAAGATGCAGTTTGTTTCTCTGCTTCAGTCTACAGCATCGTCAGAGCGGTTATCTCATGGAGGAAGGAGAGGAAAGACAGTCTGATAGCCCATGCCCAGCACTGCAGCATGCTGGTAACAGAGGGTATACATTTACAGCTTGTGTTTAATGCAGCAGTGGCCTTTCATGCACAAATATGAAGATTTGTTTTTCCAGAATATCACAAAACACTTATTACCTGGAAAACTGTCCCCTGTCCTTTGGATTAATGACGGTGTTTTCATGTCATGTTTGTTTTCCCATGCTATTTAGACCTACCTGAAAAGCTGGATCTGGTGTATGAATCGAGAATAGTCCCTTCAAATAGGAGGGACTCTCTAATCAAACCTTGTTCGTGTTTTTTAGAACTTTGCATTATGTCCATGTTCCTGTTAGAAGAGAGGAACTACAAAGATATCTAGGCCACCTAATAACAAATAATACTTACAAAAGCATTTCAATTATTGAGTCTGGTTGCTTTTCAATTTCCAAACCCAGGAGGTGACCCATGAAGTATTTATTTAACATCTAAGACTTCTCATCATTCATGTGTGTCTGTCTCCAGATCTAATCTGCAATGTCTCCAACACTGGAGAAGTAGGAGACTTAAAACCCTGGCTTGCATCCCTAGTCTTTGGCCACTGTTAGTATTCCTGTTCTATTGGAGCAAGAGATTTTTTTTTCCCCTCCAAGATAGAGATCATAAACACACTTAAATTTTTTGGAACATCTGACCTTACACTGATTAATGACTAAAACCACAAACTACCCTGATTTCAGGTTCAAATCTTACCTCTGTTGAGCACAATCACCCCATAAACTTCTTGTAGCACGCACCAACAGATCACATGCAAAATCAAGTGCAGAACCACATGGTTAAAAAAAAAAAAAAAAAAAAGGAAAAAAATTCTTCATAGAAAATAGAGACTACTTGAATTACTGCCAACAGACAGTGACCTTGAAATTTTTAGTATCTTTTAATTTTGTAAGCCATTCAGAGAGTGGATTGATGGAGACAGAATAAGTACCCAGTCTGAATCCCCTAAATTATTAGGCTGATTTCTAGCTGAAAACATTTCAGTAAAAGGGTTATATGTTTCATTTAGGCAAATAATTATAGGATCTTCAACTTCTCTTCCTGGCATAAAAATTCTGAAGTCTGTGTGCTTCAAGGCAAAAAATGGATCCAAAGTCAGTGATTTTTATCATGACACTGCTATATTTGGTGTATTTCATAAAGGTCCTATACTTAAATTATTTTGACAGATTGTCAGCTTCCATTAAAAAAAAAAGTTTTTAACCCTCCAGACTATGGCAAAAAACCTCTTGATTAAATCTGAAGATCAGAAGGTAATTCAAATGCCAAATTTATTATTTTTATGCCATAATATCTTGTGATTGGGTTGTAGTGAGCCTTGCCTATGATTTTTGAAAACCTAAGGCCATCCATCTTGTGTGTCAGACTGGGTCAGAAGGAAACCACATCCTTTTTCCCTTCAGAATAAAGCCTGTTGACTTTGTCTTTTACAGCATCTGGCAGAGTTGACATCCAGCTACAGGACACTTAAGCTGGAGATTTCATGAGACCCACTAGAGAAGTCAGCCCTTCTCAGGCCCAACTAGGGAAACCCATTGTCAGATATTCCAAGGGTGTATTCAACCCAACTCTTCCAGAGGAAAATAGCAAGTTAACTTCTCAGTGTCAATTCAATGTGTCTCAGCTGAGCATCACACACTGCACCTGCAGCTCCCTGCGCCCCCAAGGGCTCCAGCCCCTGCACATGCTAAGCCACTAACCGGATAGCAGCCCTCCTCCACATCCTCCAGGTCACAGGAGTTCTAGGGACAGGATGAGGTTTAAGGTTAACTACCTTCTTCCAGAAGATTATAAATAATTAAGTAAGGCAGGCATGTGCAAAGATGCTGTGGACTCCTGCAGGGGGAGGCAGCATGGGAGCCTCCTGCCCCTCCGGTTGCACGGGTGGGTGGGGATTGCCAGGCCAACAGAGCAAACGCTGGCATGGGGACAGTCGGGCCAGGACTGCAGGTGGCCACATGCACAACTCCCTGAGCCATCTGCTCTGAATTAGACTGGATTAGAGACACAACGTAGACAAATCCCTTCTTGCTGCTTGTGTGAGATAGATTTATCCCATGTGAAATATGGCTTAGAGGAAAGGGCTGCTTCTCTCACTTGCTAGGGAAAGGCAGTGAACAAGGAGAGCATCTAGAGACAGATAAAATAAACAGCACTCCTAAATGAGAGATGACACTTTGGCGGTTTGTTTGTTTGTTTGTTTGTTTGTTTTTCCTAGCCCCAGCATAAAATAAAAAAAAAAAATTCAGAAGAGATACCAAAAACTCCATGCTGGATTCTCTGAAGGCAAGAAAAGACACAGGTAAGCAAAGAAGTCAGTACGAATAGCACTGGATTCATAATCGTTTTACAGAGAGGAAGAGTACACAAGAGGAATGGACAAATCTGAGGCAAAATGTCCCTAAGCACCATTTACGTCACGGTTCCAAAGAAGACAAAATCCATTTCATTCTTGACTTTCCTAGGTGGTTGTCTTGCCATGGAAGCAACAAAACAAACAAAAAAGAGCTGCAGAGCAAGTCTGTTGTTAGTATTTCAGGAGTCTGTACTTTTTATCGTGTTCATCATTGTTTTGCTTACTTGCTGCATACATAGGGCTCCCTGAGAGGCTGTCCTGAACCCAGCTGTAATGACCCACTATGGCCCTCAGGTTTATGAGACACTAATTGTGATTACTTATGCTTTTTCCACCTACATAATGCCTCTTTGGCAGGGTTAATCTTTGCTTCTTTCTTTTCCAAACAGCTGCTGGTTCTGCCTTACATATTCCCACTTTTCCTTGTGAAGGAAGCATGCTGGAAAACATAAGGGAACAATGGAGCAAAGGTTCTGGTCTCCAGTTTCAAGAAACCTAAAAAAAATACCAGTTCCAAAAGAAGTCAGGCCCTGTACCTGCCTCCCTAAATAAAATACAGGGTAGGGTGCACTTTTCCATGTTACTAGCACCCACAGTTCAACCCTTTTAAAACGAAAGATCTCCTTGCCTTTATAATGTTTGGGAAAAATGGAGGAAGGGTGAACCCTGAGCCATGCAAGAGACTGAAGTAAGGTTGGAAAAAAAGCAAATAAAAAGGGAGAAGAGACACACTATAGTAAACGCAGAGACTAAAGATTCTGAAAATGTCATCAGAAGAAGATATAATGCCTTCTCTTTCCAGATCCTGCCAAAAATATACCTTCATCAGAGAGTTTACATCACTTATATCAGGAAACTGGAAGGATTTACACTTTTTCAAAATTTGAGACATGATACTGAAGTCTTTTACAATAGTAAAAATTAGAATCAATTAAAACAAATGGAATTGTCCCAGGCCTGTATGCGTTATATTGTCTAGGACTGAAAGAAGGAGGTTTTTTTTGTCATTTCTAGTTAGAAATTTCTGATTAATAAAATAAAAAATATTTATCTGAGTAGACCATTCCTCATGAGGTGTATTTTTTTGCACAATATTTCAGGAAAATATAGCCAAACTGTCATGAAAGGATATTTCAGCTCCTTTTCACAAATAAAAGGCATCGTTTTCCATTGAAAAAGGTTTCTTCTTCTATTATGAAATGAAAAAAAACACAACTCAGCAATGCAAAATAAATTAAAGGATGGTTTTCTTTTGTATTCCAGTAGGAAATGAATGCTTTTCTTCAGTATTAAATTTTCATAGAACAAGAAATCTGGTTCCTGTGAAGTACTAGTAAAGACATCCATATGACTAATCAATCTTATTTGTTTCAATGCCGTCATCTTTGACATAAAGAAATGCTGTACTTCCAAAAGCTCTAATTTTTTTTGCCACTTAAGACTGTATCAGCCACATGACAGTTTTGGAAGTGTGCTGTGCTATGTGGTTTGATTATGCTGCAAAATTTAATAGAAATTTCATATTTAGCATATGTTTTGGTTGGTCCAAACATTGATTGAACAGCTCTCTATATAATATAGTTAAACTAGTAACAAGTTCTGCAGGCAAATCCTTTAAGTATCATAGTCAGATTTTATTGTCCTTTTGATAGGCGTAATATTCTATCTTACTTCTGAATGTGATCCAGTAGTGGTACAACACAGGTTTCCCTACACATTACTGCAATATAACTTAATTAACTGTATTACTTGATGAAGTTTGGAGAAAATGCTGTCGTCAGATTCTAGACAAATTCTTAGAATAATCCTGAAAAGATGATCAAAATATTCCTGGGTTCTATTCACACTTGACCATTTCTAAACCAAACCACAATTTTTCTCAGAAAATTTCCCATGTTTTCCAGAAGTGAACAATTTGCCTTTTGTGATACTTCAATTGCTAAATGGCCCCAAGATCAAATGCTAAGTGGCACAAGTAAAGTCAAATGAGATTGCTTACAGAATACAGCAGATATCACACTGGATTAGAGAAATGTCAGCCTAGCTTGCTGTATCATCTCTGACAATTTTAGCAGCAGCTTCACAGGTGCTCTGTGATTTTAAGCTAGATATAGCCCCCTTCTTTGTTTTGACAATAAATTCTATCCAATAGGTCTTACAAGCCTGGCTGAAGTCTCCATGTACTGGGTTCTTGTGACAAGGTTTTGGCAGGGTGGAACTTCATGGACAGCTTCTGTGAGGAGCTCCCAGAAGATTCTCCCATCTCTGACAGAGCCAATGCCAGTCAGCTCCAAGAAGGAATCACCACTGGCCAGAGCCAAGCCCATCAGCATCAGTAGTAGCACCTCTGGAATAACAGATTTAAGAGGGTGGGGGGAAAACTGTGCAATTGCAACCATACCCTGTAGGAAGTCCACACTGGAGCAGGTTCCTGGCAGGACCTATGGAAGAGGAGCTCACACTAGAGCAGGTTTGCTGACAGAACTTGTGACCCCATGAGAGACCCACACTTGAGAAGGTTGTTTCCAAAGAGTGAACCATGTGGAAGGGACCTACTCTGGGGCAGTTCATGAACTGTAGCCTGTGGGAAGGACTGATGTTTGGATAAACTTGTGGAGGATTGTCTCCAGTGGGTGGTACCACACACTGGGACAGGGGAAGAGTGTGAGTTCTCTCCCTGAGGAGGAAGGAGCATCAGAGAAAATGTGTGATGAATTGACTGCAGCCCCCATTTCCTGTCCACTTGGGTAGCTCCAGGGGGAGAAAGTAGAGAAAATCATGAGTAAAATTAAGACCTGGAATAAGAGAGGGGTAGGAGGAAGGTGTTTTAAGATTCAGTTTTATTTTTTGTTATCCTTCTCTGATTTGGGTGGTAATAAATTTTCCCCCATTCATATATCTTTTGCCTGTGACAGTAACTGCTGAGTGGTCTCTCTCCCTGCCCTTCTTTCAACCCATAAGCCTATAATTTTTTGTATTTTCTCTCCTCTGTCCTGCTGAGTTCACACACCAGTGAACAGCTCACTGAAGTTTATTTACAATGTTAAAAAAATAGTCCACACATGCAGGTTTTTCTGGTGGATATTCAGAAGAAAATTAAAGGGAAGAACAGTTTGTCTCTTCCATCTAGCTCTGTTTACCACCAATATTGGAAATTTCTCTGGTCTGCTGCTAATTCTTTTAACTGGCACTTCATAATTACATGCTCAGACATTTGTTATTTAAGATGGATGATTGTCCTCAACAGCTCTTAATAAAATTAAGACACACCCTTCTGGAGGTCTGACATATTTAGTAATCCCATTACATCTCTGTAATCTTTTTGATTCACTCCTCCTGTATGTCCCTCTGATCTGACTGTCCCTGCCAATGCTGACTGCTATGTGGCAAAACGGTACCATTGTCACTTCCAATTACCTTGGCTGGAGCTGAGCCAAAGACTGTGGACCTAATGAGGTGTACTCAACCAGGAGCAAAATGCAGCTCCATTTCTATTCCCTGGGTGACAAGTATTTTGTAAGAGCAATCCATACCTGGTTACCTTAGGAAGAGGGAATAAACATGCGTGTATAATTGCAGTGTGATCTCCTGCACAGCCAGGGTGGGGAGGGAATTGGGTAGCCTCGAGAAGCAGGGGAAGATCCACAAGCCGAGTCATTGAACACGTTCTGCTGCTGTGATAGCAGCATCTGTCTTTGCTAGTTAATACTCTCGTTTGTACCAAACAAGAAGGGGCATTAGGCTCGTTTCTGCAGGTGTGAAAAGCAATCAAAACCTCCCACTGACTTCAGGGAGATCACAAGCAGGTGTTTTGCAAGGACACAGTGCTGCTGCATGCTCTTTAGATAAGGCTAGAGCAAATGCCCTGTTAAGAAAAACAGACAATAAAGAGGAGTAGAGCACTTAGGCCGGGATTAATTTTACCTACTTTTAGCCATCTAAAACTTTAGTACCTAAGGTAGATTAGTCATTTAAGCTCCTTCTTAGGGAGGGATGTATTTCAAGAGGCTGATCAATGCTTTCTGCTCCACCAGCAGTATATAGGGGTATCTTTTACAGAATTAACATGATGTAGTCTCCCATAAACAGGTCACATAAACTCTCTGGATGGCCACCAGCAACAAAGATAGTTAAATCCTTTGGTGATGACCCAAAATCTGACTCTAGTTAACAAGTACAATACTGTTTCCATTGCCTTAACTGGATATATATTAGTCCATAGTAGCCAAGGAATAAATTAATACTCTCAGAGGACCTGGGTTGACTATTTTATGCAAAAAAAAGTTTAAATCTGAGGTACTGTGGAAATGTATGGGGCCAAGCAAGCAATGATGAGAGTAAGAAATATCTTGCTTTTTCGGCTCTCTATTTCAGGTTTGAACTTTCCTGACAATCTACCACTTGGCACTTGATGCTGTGACAGTACAGGTCTGCCCAATCCTCCTCTCAAGCTGAAATTCGCTCTGTGTAGGGAGAAAAGAACAGTAATGAATGACACAGAGTCCATATAAGACACAAAAATTCTTGGGTGCCTATTATACCTTGTGAGATAAAAAACTCAGATGAAGCCTGGAAGAATTTGACAAGGATATGTTTGACATGTTCCAAGTAAACCAACCTTGCAATAAATCACATTTACCATGTTAGCCTTTATTGAGTAGCAGTGAGTTTGAATAAGCGTTGCATGAAGGGTATTGAGACAGGTGTAATGTACAAAGTTTTATTAGTGGGGTCTAGAAGTGGAGATATATATACACAAACTTCAAAGTTACTGAAAGTATTAAAAACAATGGGGCAGGGGAAAAAGCCAAAGGAAAGCTTCTCCCTGTGACCAGCTGAGAGTTACTGCCAGGCAAGCATTCCCCTTCTCAATCTCCCTCATAACAGCCGGTTATAACAGTGATGTCAGCCATCCTCGTCCCCATCCCCAGCTCTTCATACCTACATCAGGACCTCTAGCAGATCTTATGGGCTGTTCCCATTTGTGATGCTCTTCATGCTGACTCTGGCACACTTAGCTGGACGCAGGCATTGCACACAGATTGGCACAAAACTTTGGTGCATGTGTTTCACCAGATAATCCTGACCAGGCATGTAGGTGACCACTGCCTACTTTGCTATGCTCTAAGCTTTGTGTTTCTGTCATAAAAACTGAAAGTCATAAGATACGCTGTAGCAAAGGGTTAGGAAGGACAATTCTCCATGCCAACGGCAATTGTATCCTGTAAGAACTGTCTATATGATCAGTATATGGGCTTGAAGGTATAAGAACATGAGGCGAACCCTATGAGACCAACAGAATAAAACAAGTGAAAATACTGCCCTCACAGCTCAGACAAAGCCCTGCCACAGGAGCCCTGGTGAACAGTTACAGTGAGCTTTGAGCAAATGCAGCAAATGGAAAGTGTTCAGCTTCACAGTGACTGCAGCACCTTAGGCGCTGTGCAAGAAGAGAATGTCTTTTGGTTGTCGATTTCGATATTTCAGAATTACTTTTCCTTAAACATAAAACCCAATCCCACTGTACCAAACACATTGTGTTTGCACAATTCTGAAAAATGCTGCAATCTGGCTTACAAAGTCTCCAAAAAACCCAAATGTTTATATTTTTATTAAATTGAAAAAAGTGTCATATTTTCTTTCCCTTAATATTAAATTTTAAGTCTATTTTTACAAGACTTCTGATTTTTTTTAAAGTAAAATTAAACCTGGAAAAATATTTGCCACTTTCACTTTAGCACTTAAAAATCAAACAATTGACCTGCAATCAGCTTTAATGAAATAACTTTTTCTGTAAAGAACGTTAGTAAAATGTGAAAATATTGAAGTGTAGAAGGATTTCTTGTTTATCAGGGACACGGTCTGCCCCTGCAAAGACTGGACAATCCAGCCTTGTCCTAACTGTGGCCTCATTGAGGCCTGCAGGGGCCTGTTACGGCCTGTAACCTTGAAGTGACTTTCAGAGGACAGAGCCATGAAGGCAGAAATAGCCTAACATCTCTTTTACCCAGTTGTGATTAATGCCAGTAAAGGAATGGTTTATAGACCGGTCAAGAAACTGTAGCCAATTAGGTAAGATGTTCCTCAAGAAAATATGTAAACTATTTTATCATATGTAAATAATGCACTCAACGAATAAAGGGGATTCGCCATTTTTATTGTATCAGTAAGCGTGTTGTTTCTCTAGTCTAGTCTAGCTCCCTGAAATTACAGGACCCTGCTTCATTAAAGCATCTCTTTGAACCATATTCTACACAGCCTTTTGTCTTTCCCACTTGTATGTTTTTCACTTCATGCTGCCCTTTAACCACTTGAATTAAACTTCCACCTTTACACATACACATCTTGGTTTTTACTATGATATTCTTTTTCTTCTGATAATGTCCTCTTCCTTTCATTCCCTATCTTCTTGTCAAGTTCCCTTCCCTCTTCTTTGCTGCACTCTCACTCTCTTCTCTTTTGCAACACGTCCAAGGAAAAACCTGGAATAAAAATTTCAAAAAATGATGTCTACATGTGTTATGGATAAAGGGACTTTCAAGACTTTTTAATTTCCATGAGAAATCTGAGCAGATTGTATACTCCGTTTGAGTACTATGCTCCTAAGTGTAATCCTTTGGCCCACAAAAATAGAGTTCTTCCTTCTCACTCAGTAGAGAGCCAAGGTCACCAGATCCATTGTCTTCCTTTAGAAAATAGTGGCAAAGCTGTGCTCTTCTTCCCTTTAACATTTCAGATTTTCTCCCTCAAATATCCTAGATAGAGGAGAGAGAGGTGGCTATTGGTTAGTAGGTAAGAAAATCATGACTAAATCAAATTATTCTGACTTATTATTGAGTACAATTAAGTTCTTGGACACTTCACAGAATGAGAAATTCCACTTTGTCCAGTGAGGGAGCCTAAAGTCAATGACACAGGTTAGTCCTCTGATATTTTCACAGATTACATGACTTGTATATTTTGTCAGTCAAATCCTGTTCACTGAGAGTCGAAAACTGACCCCTGCCTCAGACCCAAGATCACACATTTCTGGAGCAACTTTCCTTCCATGTTTCTTCACAAATATTCTTGCCTTTCAATCATATATTTCTAATTTCTTTTGCTGGGCCCTGTCTATGAGGAGAAGACCTTAACTGTGTTTCTACTCCTACAAAAACATTCAGCCATCATCATTCAGCTTAACTGGCCATTATCCACTGTGAAGATTAAACCTGCCTCTGCTTTTTAGCAAGAAAGAATGCTTCTTTCTCAGTCATATGTTAAAAAAAAAAAAATAAGAGAGAGAGACATGGCAATTTCCAATTAACAGCCTCTATATTCCTCTGCACTCAGTGTTTAAAATAAGTTAATTGAGATTGTAAACCGTGCACACAGTGATAATATTGCCAATGCTGACTTTGCAAAGTACAGCTGTGTCCTTTATGAATCAATCATCCTTGCCGGGAGGAAGAGGCAAAATAAAACTGTGGAGAAGCCATCAAGAGAGCAGGTGAGCGACAAGGGCCTGCAAGTATACAAGTACCAAACTAAGCAGAATTTATCTCTCCACCCACAGTATGGCAACAGAGAAGCCCTATTCATCTGTAAGGTTGCTGTTTTATGCTGACAGTATGTAGATGCATTACGTCCCAGAAAATGCAGTACAAAACGCTGCCTCTTAGTGGATGCTTGGCATGCTGCAGGGTCTGGTATCATCGTGGCCTCATGCTGAGGGCTCAGTATCAGTTTCTATGATGAGTCTCTGCCCCATGGCAGCAGCTTGCTCAGTCTTTCTCCTCACTCACAGGTATACTAGGTGAACAGACTTCATCCCAGAGATCATTGTCAGCTGTGCTGGCTCACCTACTTCTATAAGGCAAAACCATGAAGATCAGCAAAGGCCAGCCACAGAAACAGTCACTCTGACTAGAAGAGGTTAGAAATTAACAACCAGTAACTCAAGTGACAGCTGCAAGAGATGATGGGGAGAAGGAAAGGTTCTAATATGCAGAAAGGATGTCTCCAGCTGATCTAGTCCAGCCAAAAGGCCAGATATGCTTTTACCTTCAAGTTCACCCCTGAGCAGCTACTGTCACTGTGCTACACACACGTAGCCCTTCTGCTGGAGATGCCAGCATTCCAAATGTATCATTGCAATGTATCATTCCACATGGCTAGTGCAGGAAACCTTTCTGCCTGTTTATGCTTGCAAATTTTCCTACTCCACTGGGTGCTCAGACAAAAGCAGCCGTAAATGAATTAGCAGGCAAATTGCTCTGCACACTGGAAGATCAGAAAGAAAATGCAAAGAGAAAGATGCACATTAATGTTGTATTTGCTGTAAACAAAGACTTGTGTTTTTCTTTTCATATCCTGAATTACTCTAAAAGGGCAAGGTAAAAAAAAAAAAAAAGAGAAAAAGAAAAAGAGGAGACAAGAAAACAATTCTCTTATGAAAAGGGATAGCACATGCCTCTCCTTTGGACCACTCTACATCTCAAAATCAACATAAAATGTCACCTCCTCCGATCAATAGAAAGCTCCTTGAAATGCAAAAGTGCAGACTACAGAAAAGTAGTCACATGGATGACAGCCCAATAACATGAGATTTATTTGCACCAAAACAATTGAGGAACTATTGGTATTCATAAAACATTCACATACCAGACCCTTTATGTTCAGAAAATTTAGAGAAAATTAGAAAAGACTTACAGGAACAAGAACATCCAAACCTGAAGGATTCCTTCACTATGAATAATGATTTTGATAGTATAAAACTTTTCAATTTTAAGTGTTCTGATTGAAAAATTTCATAAAGCTTTTGAAATATTGATAAAAGTTTAATTTTCTAATATACATGTAAAATAGTTAAATACTGGTTACTTTTCAGGAACAAGTACAATTAATTCACTGAGTCCTGCTAAGATTGAAAGCTTCTCAGATCATAATTTATTTACAAGGTAACCCTTTGGTTCTTTCCTTTTGTCAGCCCCCTTAAACTATGAAGATAAGAAGAAATACTGGAAAACAGTAGAACACATGCTTATTCTTTCATTCTTTCTAAAAAGAAAACCAAACCAAAACAGCATAAATTCCATCAGATTTCATTAAAAGTCAATTATTTTAATGGTCCAGTGTTCATTTCTGCAGAAGAGTGATAAACTAAATATCCTTGGTATCTGCCCAAAGGGAATATTTAGATTATCTAAGATGTTACATTAGCAAGGGTTCTATCAGGCAGCCAAACAAGTGGTTTATATTCATAGTGCTCCATACTTATTACCTTGCAGGGTGGTGGTAAACTTTTATGTAGTCATCGTTCCACAAGCATAAATGTTGCTGTACAGTCACAACATTTCACAACACTGCACTTTTCACCTGCAGAGCATCAAATGCATCAGAAGCTGTGCAAGTACTACTTTCATTTCACAGATGGGAAAACAGAGCAGCCAGAGATACACAGCAGCTGAGAAGAGAACACAGCCCTGATAACTTCCCATGATGACACAAGTCTGGACTTGCCGGATTTAATGTTCAAATTTAACTAAGAAAGCTAAGTAAAAACAGTCAGTGAGGGAAGGGGAAGGAGACTGGGGTGGGGGGAAGGAAGATACATCCAGAACACTACTGAGGCTGGCTCCTCTAAAATAAGCTTTATCTCACCCATGATATGTGTAAAATGGGATGTGCTGAATGCCAGCCAGTTTCTTGCTTTGGACCATACTGTTGCCTAGATGAGTGATTTATATTTTCAGCGCACTGAGAAAACATGTGGTCACATCAGTGTATTTTAATCTAGCAACACTGGACAGCTTTCCCTCAGATAGCTAAAATCTACCTCCTTCCTTTTAACTAATCCTAATCACAGGTCCTGGGCTAAGGAGACAGTCTTTCCCTAAGTAGTCCTATCCAGTGCACATCTCCATGCCTCTTTAAGCCAGGCTGGGGATTTCTGTGGACAATGAACCATATCAAGTGCATTGATACCAGTTCTGTGACATTTGCAAGCCACACAACCCTTCAATCTGTTTAATTCAAATATTAATATATGGTTAATGTTAACATCCATTTACTGAGTTTTACATCCTTAGAAAGCACTGACATTTCAACCACAGGTCCTCACAAAATATGGAGTAAAGACATTCAACATCCATTCAACATCTGTAAATTGAAGCATCCAATTACATACCCTTGCCACTCTGACAGGAATTCTTCTCATTGCTTCGTTACTCGTGAACATCATTAGAGTGCTGAAGGGGCTGGCAGTGCAAGGTGACTCTCCAGCATCTTTAAAGAATTGTGGCAGTTGAGGGAGGTGTCTAATTACTAGAAAAAAGGCAAATATTAAAAATTTCTTCCAAAAAGACAAGAAAGAAGATTTTTTAAGGGCAAAAAGAAACATAAGAGTTTATCGACTATGATTTGCTGAAAAACCTCACAAAGCCACAAAATAAAACAAAGCTAAAAAAAAAAAAAAAAAAAAGACACACAAACTCATGTACACAAAACTTAAACCTGTCACAGGTTTCAGTTTCATGGATTCTACATCCAATCTTTCTGCTAGGGAAACCAATCTAGTCAACCAGATGGAATCCCAGCATCACCACCTGAGTTAGCACACTAATGCCTTTTGTACTAAGCTGGTGGAAGTGTTATATTCCATGCACTGAAAAGTCATGACAGAAATATTTCTTTTAAAGAAGTTTGACAGAAGATTTGTAGACATCTTTTCACATTTCTTGGTCCACATCACAGGCCTCTTTCTCACAACCAGAGGTTTCTGTCCACAAATGCTTCCAGAAAATGAAACCAATGGTTGTCCATGATTGTGTCACTGTAGATTTCAAGTGTATTAATACTCTTAAGGATGTTGCAAAGAAAATATACGAGGATTGAAAATAAGAAGCCTTTTTATGACTAAATACATCTCAGCTTTTAAACACAAAACTATGTCTTTTAAAGTTATGCAAGCAAAATCAGATTTTGCTACAGACAGTAATTATCATACATTTTACAAACACAAATCTCCTGTTGGACATTTTCAGATTGTTTGTCCTCTTACCACTTTCAATTCAAGGATAATCCTAGAGATTGGGCACTGCAATAAGATGCTGATCAATGTTTTACATGCAGGAACAGAATATCTCTAGTCCTGTGTGGGCCAGTATTGTTTGGTTTACATAGTCAATATCAGACATTCTCATTAAAAGCAGTACTAAAGTCATACAATTTATTGCCCTAGCCATTAGCTATTGGCAGCTAAACCCTCAAATATTGCAGTGATAACTGCAATATAATTTCACAGAGAGACCAAAATATATGAACCTATGTACCATTTGGGAAAGAAATCCAGCTGCCTCAGAGAGCCTAATATGAAGCTTTGAGATCAGATGAGAACCCAGAAGGTCATCTGAGGAGAGCCTGTATTGTCAAAGTTCTTGAACTTTTGACATAGTTCCCATTCAGGACTGTCTAGAAATGAGAAGTGAAAAGAACAATTGTAATCCAGTGAAATTCATGAAGAAATAATGAGCAAGATGCTAAAAATAATTCCTTCTCTCAGGATAGGTGCATTGCAGGATACAGAAATCTGGTCTGAGCTTTAGAGTCAACCACACTTAAGACAATGTCTTGACTTCCAAATCCTTGCTCTATGACTTGTAGATATTGCTTGTGGAGTCTAAGGAAGTTAAAGTTTATTTATAAGAAATATGTCAACAAATACAAAATAAAGTGAGCAATAACCCAATCATGAGTATATATGTGAACAATGTTAAATAGCTTTCTCTGTTTTCTCTTTATACACACAATATGTATGCAATTTATTTACAGATGCACCCCGAATATATAAAAGCATTGAATATGCACTATAGGTACATAACATGCATGTATGTTCACTATATAATTCAATAATATTTCAACAAACATGGAACTGGGACTGGAATAGTTAAAAACCTGGAAGTCAAATATTTTAGAGCTCATGTTGAAGCAGATATCTGGCTTTCCTCCACATATGGCAATGATGCTGTCTTTAGGGTAGATGGAGAACATCAGGTGTCTCACGGATTAAGAATCTCTCTGTAGATAACAACTGAGAAGCTCTGAGAAAAGATTTACATTCCAGTCTTTCCCTGACCTTCAGCATCTGACACAAAGTTTTTGGAAACTAATGCTCCACTTTGAGGCAATAAGTTATTCTGAAATGGCAGGTATCATTCACATCACCTCTTCCCTTCTCTTCCCCCATTAAAGATTTAACACTTACTATTCTCTGTTCATGGGACCCAAAAGAAAAGGGATGATTCAGGGAACATTGTTAGAGTTGGTATTAAAGTTGTTTTTTTCTTTTCTTTCTTGTGCAGCAATAGCATTTTCCAAAATCTGTAGTTAGATAACAGAAGTGTCTAATTCTGTTCTGAATGCCCAGCTGCATATCAAGCGTTTGAATGGGACTGGCAGAATGTGAGACCTGTGGGATGGACTGTCTTCATGAATTGGTGACTGGCAGGCAAAGTAAGCCTGTTTTACCTCCCATGCCCTTCAGTTGTGCAGTTAATTTGAATACGGACGGGTATTTAAAACAATAATAGACATCCCTTTTGGGGGATCACTGGTGGTGATGGGAATTGGGTATTAGTCTTTTATCAGCTGACAGAGCATTGAGTGAGCCCATCTGGCCTTGTGACATGGCTCAGCATCCACAGATTTGATGGGTCAGTTTACTTGAATATTCTTAGTTTTAAAGGTACTTTATTTTCCTGTTCATCAGTGCATTTGCTGCACCAAACAAGGCTCATACATTTATTAGCTTATGGCTCAGTACAAATGGGAGAGTAAGAAGTAATTGCTGAGTAAGAGTGGCTGAACAGGAGACATAGCTGAATCTAGGATGCAGTTATGATCAGAAACCTGCACATCTCTCATTTGCCACAGGGTGGAAACAGTCTCAGGAACACGTCTCCATAACAGTGCTGCAACAGTTCAAATGCAGTAGTTAGGTGCCATATGCTGTACATACAGGTGCAGATGCAGCTGATAGCTTCAAACAGCTCTGCACTGAGCACGTGATACGGCTTTAAGTAGCTGAATGCTTCTTTACACCCAAGAAAACAGCTCTTCAGGTGCTTTTCTAATCTAGTATTTAAATAATATACTAGTTTATAAAATTCCATGTAAAACATTGTTTCATAACAAACTCAATAACTGTAAAGAGTTAGTGTACTAAAAAAAGGAAGAAGAGCTCAGATCCACAAATGCATTTAAGTACTTAATGCCCCTAGGCATTTGTCTCCCATTAGAATCTGAATGGGCAAATTAGGACATAAACTGCTTTTATGAGCTCAGGCCAGAAGAGTTATCTTCTACATCACTAATTTGGGAAGATTTTCTAATGATCAAAGACAGATATATCTCTAAAGAGAGACTTTTGATGGTAGAGAGAGAGGAGATGGCATAACACACATCTCCTTTTTTCCTCTACTGACCTGAATAAATAATTTGAAGAGATGCACAGAATGCTCCTGTTCCTCCCAAATAAGGGACTAGTTAAGCTCCTTTGACTTCAGGCAGTGGTGTGTCTTGCAGTGTAGCAGCTTACTCCTAGTGAGCCAAGCAAGTGATCTCTGCACTCTCCATTCTCCCCACTTGCCACAAAAATAGAAGACTTCTGACCCCTTGAGATGCCAATCCAGCAATCTTGAAATCTCTTAATATTCATATTGGACTAAGAGAATGTTTAGGTTTGTCTACCACATCTGGTGCATTCCTACTCCAGCTCAGTCTTTTTATCCACAGCTGTCTGTGGGTTCTTCCTGCTTTTCCTTTTACATGACATGGGTGTAAAGGATTATTATTTTGAGAATTATGTTCAATTTGTATTCTAAACCAGATGGCATTTCCAGTGCAACATCAAGGGGCTTAATATGGTCAGGAGCTCTCTCTCTGGGAAAACAGCAGCTTAGTACCAAATGAGCTGATATGAAGCCCGTGTGAAAAAAACTGTGGTTTCAGAACTCCCCTGTTTTTGGGGTTGTCTGCTTCAGGGTCACTTTGAATCATTTACCCCCAGGGTAAGCATCAGCCCAAGCCTTGCAGCAACTGCAATACAAGGGAGCCCTTTGAGCCACTGTGCTGCCACTGGCATTTTGAGGGCTGCACATAACTGACAAGAGAGACGTTTGCTGGCAAACCTTTCTGCCACTTTGCCATTCCCCTCTGGATATGTCACATCTCTTACTCAGTAGATCTCCACACGCCCCCGCAGTGCAAGTGCGCTCTGTGCAGTTTCAGTTTTAGGCACTGTGGTTAATCACTGTCATTTCAGCATCTGGATGCTGGGAAAGGCTGCCGGGCCCTTCTGCACAGACCCGTGAAGCTGTTTGCTTTCCCCTGACCCATAAAGCAAAGAAGAAAAATGGTGACAAGTCATTAACAAGATACTCTGTGTTTCATTTTATGAGTGCCAGCTGTTCCCCAGCAATCACTCATATAAAACCAGCACTAAAACCTGACTGCTGTGGGATGTGAGTGCAGACCACATGAGCACTGAGCAGCTTTCCAGCTAGGGATAAAGTGGATGGTGCCATGGCACTGGGTGGGCCAACAGCTCCCCAGGACCAGGAGTTCTGGGAACAGCAGGGGATCTCTGGGCTGGCAGGGAGGGAGGGTGACAGGCTGAGGGGCACTGGGGCAGCTCCAGCCCAGGCCATTTTGGGCATGTCCCCTGAGGATGGGGGAGGCCAAGGCAAGACTGGGACAAGGGCTGGTGGGTCTAGGCAGGGCAGGGTTGTGGGGAGATGCAGCCCAGCCCTGTTGGGTGTTGTTGGGGCAGGGGTTGGTCGCTCTGGGAGACTGCCATGTGGTCCTGGGCCATGGACGGTGGGAGCAGCTGTGGAGGACTGGGAAAATGCAGGCAGGGCTGGTGGTGTCCCCCCAGGCTTGGCAGGTAGACAGAAACTGTGTGGAAGAATTTTATAATGAGGAAGACCCTGACTTCAAGCAACTTAGGTGAATATCTCAGTGCTGCCACAAAACTGTGACAAGTCCATGACATCTGTTAGAGGCTTGGCCAAAATCTGCGTTTCCCTCA
Organism: Phainopepla nitens; assembly: GCA_013400175.1. Lineage (NCBI taxonomy): Eukaryota > Metazoa > Chordata > Aves > Passeriformes > Bombycillidae > Phainopepla > Phainopepla nitens. Next base: position 671,357 of record VXBQ01008792.1, on the reverse strand, counting down.
TAATGAAAATTAATGAAAACATCCTGAGCTGAGCCAAGAGGGGCCAATCAAATAACAGCTACAATGACAGCAATCATGGAGTCAAAGCTGGCTCCATTCATTGATCTGGGGATTCCCCCTTGAAATCCAATGCTATTATCAAACTAAACCCCTACAAACTCTTTCTGCTAATGCTTGGAAAAATGCCTTACCTGGAAGATTGAGTATCAGACAAACAGTTCTCAATGTGTTGCTTAAAGAGATTCCTAAAATAATTGGTAAGACATATCAAGGGCCAGGTAACAATTTAGATCAGAATTTTCTACGTTTGTACCTCCAAACTGGGAAGGAGCTTTAGTATTTGCTACTGATTCTCATGAATCTAGCCTGTTTCAAGCCAGAAACACAGCTTGAGAGTCTCCATAGACATTCTCATTACATGTCCAAAGATCAGCTCCTGCTTCGTTCCATCAAAAATTTAATTTGTATGAAGGAAAAGCCAAACAAAAAGGAAGAACAAAAGCCCCCATGGTGGAGAGCAGAGGACCTTCTGCAATATATGCTATCTGAAATGAACACAAAATGGCAGCAGCCTCCAGCAAACACTTGGAAATTTAAAGATGAAAGACACAGAAAGTCAAGTCATAATTGCTTCCAACAATAGCAGCATAAGCCATAGCTAGTTAACACCTGAACCATCTGCTCCCACAAGCAGCAGCTCTTAACACAGGCATGAGATTGAAAGATCCTCTCACTTCAGGCACACACTCAGTACACATCAGAAAAATGGCAACAAAAATCAAGTGTTTTCCTGTGTGCTTCAACATGCAGGAGATGCAACAGCAGGATTAGCCACAGAAAATGCAAAGATAGAAATCGTATCAGTCATGAAAGTTTCTGCAGTACAAGCCCAGTCCTGTTTCACACAAATGCTGACAAAACTGATAAGCACATTTTCTCCTTACAGTCAGAATTTATAACCTGAAGTGGCTGTTATAATGGAAAAGTAAATGATCCCCTGATACTCAAATCAATCTTGTGAAAAATAACCTGAATAATGAGTTACAATTGCAAGAGATGAAATTAAGACAAGAACAGTTAAATAAGGATCTAAAGGAACAGATAACATTTAGTATGGTATTGGAAACCTAAATTAGACTTTAAAATGTATGCAGAGACAGAAGAAGAAAGGGGGAAATAAGGAACTAGAGCAGAGGTCTCAGATAAAGATGAGCCTTTGATGAGAAGTAATCAGAAGCAATGTCAGATTCGCATTATTTGACGAAAAATCCCCACTTCAAATAGAATTTTTTATGCAACTAGGTTTTAGAGCTTGGCAGTATAGGAGGATTTCCATTTAGAGTATGAAATACTCCAAAATGCTTACAGCTCAAATCAATTTGTTGCAGATGTGATCAGAAATTGTCTTTAAGACCATGCTGCAGCACAAGATGTGGAACCAAGCTAATAACATCTCTTTCATAGTTTGGTGCCTCTCACTGATGGATGGTCTTAACCCTGCAACAGTTCAACAATGGGAAAGTATTAACCCTATTTTAAAGGAAGAGACTGGAATAGATGACACCTCAAAATCACCTAGAACACTAATGACTAACTGAAGACATTTATTATATAGGAAGGGGATATAGGATCCTGCCATAGGTTCTTGACTACAAAATTAGATTTGAAAAACAGAGAACCAGGAATAACACATCTTAGTGTTTGCCAGTATTGGATTAGGTAATATGACCCTTGTTTTCCATCCAGGTTTGGCAAAACTGTTTTCCTCAGAGTCTTGCCTAAAGCTGGTACATATGAGGATGGAATTTATCTCATCTGACAGCATATGTCTACAGTGTGACCATTTCACTGGTTGCTCTTGTACTCTAGCTTTATAAAAAATGGGAGAAAATAGTCACTCATAGGATGTGATTCAACTTGTGCTAAAGCAAATGTTTAACTCAGGTGAGAAAACTGATATTCTCTCCTTGCCCACAAAATTAGCCTAGTAGGATTAGTTCAGATGTGAGCTCAGACATTTATTCTGCAGATGTCCAGGAGATGAGTGCCTCAGGCACTGGAAAATGATAATTAAACTCTAAACAAAGTGCTCTGGTCTATATATGCATTATGATAACATCATTCTATCCCCTTCCCAAGTTCTCCACATGTCTGTTTAGGTAATTTTTATTGCATCTAATAAAAATACAACTGAGCCAAGTCCTGGGGAAATACAACAGAAAAAAACCTCATGCTAATTTAGACTTTTAGGATAGGGAAGAAGTGAGAAGGAGAATTTTTGTAACTGTTGATGGTAATACATAGTGCTTGATGACTATGGCCATCCATATTCTTCTGCAGGGCACTTTCAATCAATAATGGCAGAAACACTAGCAAGAATATTAAATACAAGCTATTTTGCACTGTCAGGGAATTAAGGGTGGAATAGTAGATCTTTCCTACTGTTTGCCTATTTATGTATTCATCCACTGTCTTGTTATTTATCTATTTCTCTAGTATTCACTGGCTGAAGTATTTCCTTATGAAGAGAATTTTTAAGGAATGTCTCAGGTTTTCAGTCACCTTGAGTCTGAGTACCTGTGCTAACTCCTGTGATTCTGTCCTGCAGACCACATGATAATTGAACCACAAGGAGACAAGATGAGGTTAAACAGTGGGAGTGAGCTAAGGGAAAGTTTCAACAGATGGCTTCTGTCATGATATCAGTTAAATCTAAATTTTCCAAATAGGTCATCGCAACAAAAAAAAAGGTGAAGAAATTCTTTGCAACATAATGGAAAACATCAGAGGAAAACTATGACAGAGGCCCACTACTGTCCAATTTGGAGCTACACAGCTCCCCTTCACAAAACACCGACTTAGAAAACCTACAATATTTCCTGCAGTATTTAGTGCTGGGTTTGGCTTTGACATCAGCTGGGATTAGATCAGCTCCTTCTAACACAGCCTTGATTATAACGCAGAATTTGAAAGAAGTTGCAATAATCAAGCTTTCATATAATCAAGGGCATATTAAAAGTATTAAATGCATACCTAGAGACACAACTGTGTAACAGCTAACAGGCAGTTACAGATCATTGGCTTTCAAAAATCACTACAAGAATTAAATCTTTTATTTCATGTTGTTATTATTTCAGTGACATTCTGTAATCCAACCAAAGCCCTATTAAAAATAATTAAAGGAGTTTTAATCTTTATTGTATTGTGCTATTTAACTATGGTCATGGCACCTGGAAAGAATTTCCTAGCTGAAGATAGTTATTAAAAATAAAATACATTGTAAATAATAATCCTTAATAACCATCTTTTCAGAAATGTTGATTCTCTAAGTACGCTTGGAGGAAAACATGGTGAGTTGCAAAAAGAAAACTGAAGCTTGAGAGAGTTTTCTGACCCCTCCCCAAGAAGTTAGTGCTGGTAGCATCACTGTAACCTAGACCATCTGCTTCATAGTCTAATTTTTCTCTCATTAGGATTTGTGAAGTCAGTCTATTCCAATTATCAATTACAGTGTAAAGTCATAGCCTGAAGATTTAAGACACTACCTAAATATAAAGAAGTAATCTAATTGCTGCTCACTTTTAAATGCGCAGCCAAAAGTTTTTGTAGCACTGGATGAAAAGACATGCATCATTGGACACCAGTGAGGTACAAAACATGGCTTAGATTGCACATTAAAAAAACAAGCCTTGTTAGATACCATATGCTTATAGCCACAATCATATCAAAGTTGACTAACAATCAGTACCTGATGACTGTGGTGCTTGACTCAGAAATGTGCCAACAGATGAAAGCATCTCTTTGCTGTGGAGTCTAAATAGCATTTCATGACAGGTGAAAGATTTTGGGAAGGAAAAAAGAAATCTCTGTAATGTAAATGGTATTATACATATAGTTTGTAAACATGAAAGGGATGAAATGTACCTGCTCTGCAAATAAATAGCCTGCCTCAGAAGAAATAAAACATCAATGCATATGAATCAAGGCCAATCTGTATGACTTGGGCATAGTGGCATTAAATTTCTGGGATTTTTTTACAAACCTCATTTAAAATAATTTTTTACTTTTCCTACAATTTTCAGCACTGGGGTGCATAGCAGGAAATAGTGTTACACTTGCAGGACAGGATTGAGTCCCATGGGTTCAGAACCCTGTCCTTGATGACACTAAATATTTTTCTAGGACCTTGTGTATTTTTCAGTCTCTTTCTTACTTTGATTCCTAACTAGACATCCTGGTGATAGCTAAGAATTACATCTTGGGAAAACATCTAGGCTTTCCTCTGAAGATTTGATATTTCAGTAAAGCAGTGTGGACAAAGGCCATACATGGGAAGGTGCCAGACCGAAGTCACTGTTGAGGTAGTAGTGAGGAGATTTTGAATCACAGAGCAGATTTTTTTCCTAAACCAGCTGTCTCTAAGTGCAATGATAACTTGAATTTTTTTTTTTTTTTTGGCAAGCATTATATTTACCATTGATTCTCCTTTTTTTCCCTATTTTCTTTCTTTTTTTTTAACTTCTCATTAATCCCTCCTTGAAACTTCAGTTCAAATGACAGAAATTCATAAAACCATTTTGGACAGATGAGCTGTGAAAGGTTTTAATCAAGTGATGAATGTAATTTTCGTTTCACTCCAGTCTTTTTTATTTTGTACAAGAAATGTTTAGGAACAATTTTGCAGGACATTGCATCATAAATCCTAATTTGTGTATTTTATTTCTATTGCAAACTTACAGACTGTAGTGAACTTAGTGACAGAATTTATTATGCTTTTTTCCGAGAAAGTCCCAATACACGTCTGGATTGGGACAGATCTTGTTCAGTGTACACTTGATTAAAAGGTATGTAAAGCTTGAGTTTTGAAAGAAACTCCCTTAAATATTCTGAAAAGGACAAAAAATATCATGAAAATCAAATTAAAGTTTGTGAAAGGAAAAACAAAGCAAAAAATACAGTTGAATTTTAAAACAGAAGGAAAAGCAATTCCAGATAAACCTTTAGTAGAAGGTAAGATGGATACTTTCATTCCTTCCTATGGAGGGAGGAGCACCACCAAGCATGTCTGGATGGTACATAACATTTCAGAAATGACTGAAATTAGTAATAGGTAAAATAAAATGATTCCTTAGGTGTGGGGGATTTTCAGAGTGAAAGATATCTCTTGGACTGTACTCCAGTATATAACTAAGAACTAGCAAAACAATCAAAATTCCTGTTGAAACAATAAAAAAAAGATGAAGAACAATAAAAATTTTTGAGAATTCACAGGGGAAAAAAGCAGGTGACCTGAATGGGATAATTATTATTTGCTACCATGATTGAAGAATAAACCAGAGGGGAGAAAGAAAAAGCCACCGGAAAAGGTCAACCAGAGAAAGAAATATGCCCAAAGTTTGGTCACAATGAACCATATGTCCCTGTACAGCAATTACAGCAATGGTATTAAAGTTGTTTTATTCACTCTGTTGTATCACTTAAGGAAAGGGAAATAAATCAGGCTGGTGTCTGACCTTTAAAAAACAGTGGATCCCAGTGAATCATCTTGTCATTGACATAATAATTTGATTTCTTTTTAAGCCTCTTTCTTCACATCCAGCAGCTGGCAATAATAGAGTTATGGCCTGTGTTTTCATGAGGCAGCCTTTTTCCCTTGCTTCTTAAGGTAAATAAAGTATAGCAGTTGGAAGTAACTGAAAGATAAATTTATCACCATGTCCACTGTGCCTATAGAGAGAAAATCAGTGCCAGGAATGAGGTCGGCATGAAACTATATATGAAAGCCCAATATGGCATCAAAACTTTTCATTTTAAAGTATTGAAAACTTTTGTGTCTTTCTCTCCACACTTATTTTTAATGTGTTGTTCTGGGTTTCTCAAAGATAAAGTGCTCAAACACTAGAAGAAAAATTTCTATTTATACTTTGAGCTTACTCACAACGGCCTAGAAATCTCAGAAAAAAAAGACAACGTGAGGAATATTTCCAGAGAGATCCAATAAATTAACAGAAACACTCTGCTTTTGTATATTTATCCAATTTCAACATTGAACTCTTTGCGGGGTTAGAATTGATATGAAAAGTTCCTGCCATGCAAATATGACAACAATGTAAAAGAGAGACTCCTAGTTCTTTGTGAATTTTTAAAAGTTCATAATTAGACTGTGGATATTATGCCAGCATCAAAAAATAAGACTCTGTTACTTTTATTGCATCGTTTTGTGTCATAAACAATTGGAAGATCAGAAAGCTGCAAAACATAAGCTGTTGTTTTTTTTTACTTATCCTCCTTTCTCCCCTGTTCTAACCCTTTTTATAATCAAAGTAGATGATACAGAGAAAGCACTAGAAGTGACCTAATGTTTATTACTGCCTCTGGAGTTAGAAAAGAAAAGGGAAAAGGGAAAGACATTTGCTTTGGACCTTCAATGTGGTTTCTAATGTATGATGGGGCTGTGAAGTTTGTGTAAGACCTACATGCCCGTCCTGTGCAAAAAACCATTATTGGCTCTGCAACTGAGCCGGGACACTCCTGATTCTTTGCGGACTGCATAAGGAATAAAATTTAAATAGGAACTTAGGGCAAGTGAAGATCAAGGAAATGCAATGCACAGAAGAATATCAAATGGATGCCACTTTCTTCTCCTTGACTTTTTTGTCTGAACCTATTGAAAATTTATTATCTAAGTCATCCATTTAGATCACCTAAGTCGCTGACTCCATGCTATTAGAAATAACAATCTCTTGTAACTACCAAACAGCACTAATTTTTGTGGCCCCCAGTAATCTCACTACAGTTCACTATAAAATCACCCATTTTGCTGTTCTTATCACTGCTATTCCAATTTTTAGGAACCCTTTTCTCATTTTAAGATTAAAGTTATTCATAGACAGTTCATATCTATTTATTTTCTTATCATTTTTTTCCTTTAGCTTAAAATGGCTCTTCTTCCCTGATCTTTATTCCCTTAGCACATTTCAGCAATATTCCATCTCCATCTTTATTTTGCTGGGCTAGGTAAGGCAAGTTTCTTCTAGTGTCTCTTGAGCAATAAATTAATCATTCCACTATTCATCTAGTAATTCTTTCCTGCACCTACTTCAGGTTGATTTAATCTTTCTTGACTACGGCTTTACAGAATTTTCAGTGTTGTAAAATATTTTTACAGGCATAATATGAAAGTTTCCCACATCTGGCATATATTTAATTGTGGGAAATGAATACCTATTTTATCCTTTTGTCAACAGTGCCCTATAGTTTAAACAGCTCTCTTCCTTCTGTATTGTTTATACTTCTATTTTATTCCTAAGTATCAATCATCTGACTCCTCAGCTTGTATTTTGCTAGGCTGGGCAGCCTAGACTCTCTTCTTTCACAAGTAGATATCCACATTCTTAATCATTTTAGCAGTTTTCATTTTTCTTTGCTCTCATCTGACTTTGTCTTTCTTGCAGGTGGTGAGACTCACAGTATTCCAAACAACACCTCCCCACGACTGTGCTATTAAAACTCCCAAATGTCTCCTGATATATCCAAAGAGAACATTTGACTTTTTGATGATGGCATCATATCAGTGGCTCATGGCTCACAGTCATTTGGGGACTGACAGATACATTCAAATAGTTTGTCCTCTCTTTCTGCTCTGGACAGTTAAGCTGCCAGGACACTGCAGAAATTATTTGCAGTTATTCCTGGTGCAAGATGTTACACTTAGTAACTCATTTTGCCATTTTTATGTTACCTTGACTCTTCTGATACTTTGTTCTTTATGTATAATACTCTTCAGCTGATTTCTATAAATCTACTGCTGTCTCTTGTGTTTGTGTCATCATGTCATCAGCTCCTCTTTCTCTGTTCCAAGATCAGGATCATTCACAATAACAACATACAATATTGCTCCTAACTTTAATTTTTCAGAAAATCCACTACTAAATATTTTAAAGTGCAAAAAAACTTGCTCTAACTTTTTTTTTTCTTTTTTTTTTCTTTTTTTTTTTTTTTTTTTGTTTTGTTNTTTTTTTTTTTTTTGTGGTCTGACTTTAACCTCCTCAACTATGTTATGCTTTTTGCTAATCTACATCTTCCTACACGGAGTTAGTAATTCCTCAATTCTTCACATAGCTTCATAACTGAAACCACATAATTTTGGCTAGATAATATCAGATGCACTTCCTTTGCATAGTAAAAAAAAAAACAATCAATCAAACAAACAAAAACCAGCCAAACAAACAAAAACACAGAAAGAAATCAGGTTATCCTCGCAGCATCTACATTCAATAAACCCCTGTAATATCCTATTCCTCAGTCTCTCCAACTCCTATTTTCTTATGAATTCTTAACATATTTCCAAGGTTTGATCCATGGATTTCTCATTTTCCATTACACTTCTCTTTCTACATAAAGGCATTGCATTTTCCACTTTCCAGTTTCATGCCATTGCAAACTTCAAGTATAGACTTTAAATCTTTCCTTTCTGAATGAAGGTTTCATCTGCCAGTTGTTTCAGGGTTCTGGGCTGGATATATGACCCACTCACTTTCACTTGAGACCTTTCAATATTTTGATTTTAGTTTCTCATTCCTATCAATCATCTTCTCTTTGTCTTCAAATACGTCATGAGTCATGCTTCAAATTTTTTATCCAATGACCCTCTGCCATTTCCTATACAAATTAGGAGAGCCCTGAAGTTTCAGCTATTCTTTTTTTTCCATGTGACCGATTTTCTCCATTTACACCCTGATAGCAATTTTTAGAATGTATTTTTTTAGAATGCACAGACTACTAAACAGTACTTTAAAATATGCATCAAATACTACTTAAAGCATTTTGAGGGAATGTTGCCTTTTGAAATTTTTCTCTCTGTCTGGATTTCCCCGGATTCTATCTTTACAAGAATAGAACATGTCTCTTGTCACTCAAACTCAGTCTTGGAAGTAGTAATTCAAAAGGTTTATGCTTTAGGGAAAAATAATGCCAGCAATTCAATGTTAATGCCAGAAATTCAATGTTAATGCCAGGAATTCAATGTTAATGCCAGTTTTTCCCACTTCAGAAAAAGGCTTCTTGATGATATGCAAATAATGGAAGTCTTGATTCACTGCCATAGTAAGAAAATAAATGAATAAAAGTAGCTGATTCTGGTTTATTAAAATATTTCATTGTTGTATTTTTCTCATTTACTTCAGTAATGCTTAAATGGTATCTGCAAAGCGGGTAATTTTGTGTTTCAGTCTGTAAAGCATGCAAGGAATGACAATGTCTGTCCTCAGAGGGCTAATCCTGCGCTATGGTAGGATACATTCAGTGACTTCAGCAGGACATGGAAATTCCTCCATGGTTCCTGTGATCCAAAGGACCAACATAGCCAAGGACCCATGGAGCTGTCAAGCATTTTTCCATGCAGGGGCTTTTTGGAGGAGGAAGGCTGTTGAAGAGAGGCAAATCAAGTATATGCATGTGTGGGAGAGAAAAAAGACAAACTTTCTTTAGCTGTTATACAGAATATTACAGTGAATATGACTTCTCTACTTTTTAAACTCTAATTTTGGTTTCCTGTCTCTACTCATGGGTAACCTGATTAAACCTGTAGTAGGTCTGCAGAGTTCAGATCACCACCTGGGGCACAAAAGTCTGGTTTCATCAACACATCCCTTTCCACTGACAACATGGGAACAGTTTAGGAAATAGCTTTAGTTTTCAAGAATTAAAGCAATGTCATATAAAACCCTTTATTTCCTTGAATCTCTGAGTAGGCTGGATATTCATTTACAAGGAAGAAAATAATCACAATGACCTATCAGCCTCTGCAATCTCCTTATTTTTGTTGATGACTTCCAGGGGATGGAATAATTTATTAGGTTCTTGGCTGCATATTATTCCATTTTCATCAGTGTTGCACATATAAAGATAGTTATTTGAGAATGATTTCTGGAGATAGAGATAAAAACAAATTACTTTTGCAGTGGCCACTGAACACACGTAAATGAAACTAATTATGAAGCGTATTGCTCCTCATGGACCAAATAACATCCTGTGCGTCTCTGCAGGACTTCTATGTTCATTTGTTGAAAATCTATTAATAAGAGCATATTGTAACTTGTAAATCATTATCTTCACAGCTCGTCTAGTGCAGACAGAATGGAAATAGCCAGAATGCTTCTATGCAATCTAAGACATTGCAGCTCTGAGTAAAACTTCTCATTGGCTTAGGCCTTATTTTAGAAAAGAGAAATGCATCCCCAAGGCATTCTGACACATCAGTGTTCATTTCTCCTTTGCTACAAATGGCAAGCAGAGACTCCTATGATGTCACAGCACAATACCTAGATGCCAGTGTTCCACAATTACTTCCTTACACAAGCAATTCTTTACTGTTTTGTCTTCCTAGTCTTTACAAAAACCTTAATTTATAGCTTATGAAGTGACCTTTGCCTGCTAATCACAAATGTGACAGGAAGCAGGATGAAACCTGGTACAAGGGAGCAGCTGAACGGTTTGTCAGATGGTGGATATCTTAAGCCACTGGCCACTACCAAGTAGCACTGCCATTTCTGCCACTAACACAGTAAATCTATCTAACACACGAAACCGTGTGACAAAAAACAGGTGAAAACAGGCTTGCAAATATATTTGCGTAATTCTAGCTGTGGCAGTCACCAGTAAAGAGGACATGATGTGGATCTCAGTGTCTACATCTATGATCTCTGTCATCAGCTTTCATTTTAATTTTGAGCCTCTGACCATTGCCCAAGACAGCTTATTATTTCTCTAATTATAGACTTGGAGTAACAAATAGTTATAAAAATATCTGGGGACTTGTGCTTGTTTCCTGTAAAAGAGCCAGATGAGGCACTTTCAAAAGGTTCATTTTGAAAAGGCAAGCTTAAACCCTTTGAGATGCAGTAAGGCTAAGTGCTGGGTCCTGCACTTTGGTCACAGCAACCCTAGACAATGTTTCAATCTGGGGGCAGAGAGGCTGAAAAGCTGCCCAGAACAAAAGGACATGGGAGTGCTGGTCAACAGCAACTGAACATGAGCCAGTGTGTCCAGGTGGCCAAGAAGGCCAATGCCATCCTGGTCTGTATCAGCAATAGCGTGGCCAGCAGGACCAGGGCAGTGATTGTCCCTCTGTATTCAGCACTGGTGGGGTCCAACCTCGAGTGCTGTGTCCAGTTCTGACTACTCACTACAAGAAAGACATTGAGACACCAGAGTGTGTCCAGGGAAGGGCAATGGAGTGACAGAAGGCCTGGAGAGTAAGTCGGACAAGGAGCAGCTGAAGGAGCTGGGGATGCTATGGCCTGGAGAAAAGGAAGCTCAGGGGGTACCTTATCAGTCGCTACAGCTCCCTGAAAGGCGGGTGTAGCCAGGTGGGGTCACCCTCTTCTCCTGGGCAACCAGCAACAGGATGAGAGAATATATCCTCAAGCTGCACCGGAGGATGTTCTGGTTGGAGATCAGGAAGAATTTCTTAACTGAAAGGCTTGTCAAGCATTGAAATGGGCTACCCAGGGAAGTTGTGGGGTCACCATCTCTGGAGATGCTCAAGAAATGACTGGACATGGGACTCAGTGCTATGGTTTAGTTGACAAGGTGGTGTGCAGTGAAATGTTGGACTCTACAACTCGGAGGTTTTTTCCAGCCTTCTATGAATCCTATGGAAAATGAGTTCTCTTTATTACTTTTCAAGCTGGACATTCAAAACTTTGAGCATCCAAAACTTAATGTTCCTTTAAATATATTCAGATATGTAATTGATGTTTATCTCAAATGAACATCCCTCTTGTTTGCTTTTTGAAAGAGGATCCATGCTCAGCCATGGCAAAAACTATGAGATATAGAATTTTCCTAGTCACTATATTTGTCACTATAATAGGATTAGAGTTTGGATGAGGACCATGAAAGCAACTTAAGCTAATATGGTCAGAAGCACAGGATAGTACTGTCAGTAATTTTTACAGGCCTCTCCAACTTCTTCAAGCATCAGAGTTCCCATTTAGCAAGGTAATTAAGCATCTTAAATTATGCATTCGTGTATTTTGGCATATTTACAAAGAACCTCCCAGAAGCACCACAGCCAGACTTTATTTGTCTACCAACAATTGGTAAATTATTAGAGTCCCCACAACGTGTGGACTGAGATATTTTATCAGTCTCTTGGAAAGAAATGTACATGGTATACACATACATAATTGTATTTGTCTATGTAGGTATACTTATCCCTGTCTAAAATTACCATGGAACAAGCAGCACAAGAATGGGTGTTTGATGCTGTCCAAGCGAGGAGCAGCACACGTACCACACAGGAGGTATTATCAGCCAAGATCTCCTTTGTCAGCTAGTGAATGGTACCACCTTTCAGGAACCAAAATGTACTTTGGGGGCAGGGAACAAATTAACTCATCCTCCTCCAAGCTACCCCTCTCTCTCTCTTTCTCTCTCTCTCTCCCTCTGTTCTCTCTCCTTGCCCACCCATAAGTTTTAAATATCATTGACATGATCCTTTGTGCTTTCTTCCTCAATCACTACCTTGCCACAGCTCCTTATTTTTCCAAGGTCTAAAGGAAAGTTGTCATTTGGCCAAACCCACTGAACAGGCTCCTCCATGAAATGACAATTTATAACAATTAATTAAACGTTAGGATTAGTCTCCCTGACAGATGATGCCACTGGCTAATGATACACCCCTATGTTAGTGACAAATGATGAGGTGTCAGCAATAAAGCTGCTTGGAGTGAAGAACTTACATGTCAGCCATTGATTCGTCCATACTTATCCCCAATCACTGAACTTCTTGCAAATACCCACTGAGTAGCTGATATGATTCAAGCTGATGTAGTGATAATGATATATTATTTATATTATAATGATGACATTATAAGCTATTCAGCATAGAGGGAAGTGAAGAATATTCAAGACTTTATCTCACCCTCTCTGTGTAGGGCTATACCACCACCTAGTCCTACAATAAGGACTCCAAGATCAACTGGTCATTTGGGATCAGCTCTCCTGTTCCTAACTTGGGCTATGGATGGTCTGCTATGATTTTCCCCAAGAATGACAAAGTGTTAATGAAATTATGTATAAATCTCCCCCAGCTTTATGAGGGGACTACTTCTCACTGCATGGGCTGCGATTAAGTGAACAGCTTTTGTGAAGGATGAGTGCAAACAAAAAGAGCACATAAAATATTTGCTAATGAAAAGAACCCAGTGGTACAATACAGAAGAGGGAAGTATTGAATGAAGTGTTCCTGCCACCCACATACTAGTTGAGGAGTAGCACCATGAAAAG
>VXBQ01008792.1:556004-657186 GCA_013400175.1 Phainopepla nitens | reverse complement strand
AGAGCTATTAGATAATGTAGTCAGCTTCCTAACTGTTTCAGAATTATATTTATGAGGCTTTTTCATTTGAGGTAGGTCTTTCTTGCTCAAAGGGTGGTCCCTCTCCTATCATTGACTGCAGTATTCTGAGCCTTGTCTTTTAGCAGGAAAAAAAGAGATGGATAAACTGAAAAATAACAACAAACTTGGTCTGGCTGAAAACAAAGTCCATTACTGCCTCAGGGGGCTGGGAGTATTACATCCTTTTCACATACTTTACAGAAATAGGAAAAACACATTTTCATGAAAAGGATCCTCAGACTTTCTCTTATTAATGAGAGTAGGTTTGAATGCAATGGTTGAGAAATATTAATACCCCTTAGTACATCTTTGGGAGCATATATAGACAATGAAATTGTCTATATAAGTTCTGTTCAGGCCCATATCAAGAGCCTTTCACTAGGGAAAAAAATGTAAAGATGCTGCACAGTGATTAACAGTCCAGCTCTGTAAGAATTTTCCTATTTACTTCTGGGAAGAAGAAGGGGACGCTTGGATTAGACCGTCTGGGAAATTGAGTTAAACTATCAGCTACATGATGTTCACCATACAGTTGATCATAAAACCGTAAAACAATCTAGGTGCCAAAGTATTAGCCAAACACTCAGCTTTGTTTCATATAGATGTGAAACTATGCTCCTTGGTTTTCCACTTCTTCCAAATGAAGTGGGAGGAAACACTTTTGACTCACAGAGTCTCGGAGAGATGCAAAAAATGTAGTTCTAATTCTTGAAAGTAGATATCATTTTTCCACCCTGTAATCCTTTTTTTTCTCACCCACTCACTCATGCCTTGCCTGCTTCATCCCTTTTCTACTCCAATTCCTCCTTTTCATATGCCACAGGTAAGGATACAAAGCCATAATAGCTTCCTAGAAAATCATATACATAAGATCTGTGCTAAATATATGGATCACATTAAATTGAGGTGGTAAAAAGAAATAAAAATAAAGGCACACAATTCCTCATCCGATGACATGCGAAGCTGATATATGTATATGTTTTGTGGAAGTGATTTTAATACAGGAGCCTTGGGTCAGCTCTAATGTGAGTAAAAAACAGCAGCAGATTAAGAACGAGTCTAAGCAGAGAAAAGCTCTTGCAGCCCTTCTGGCAGGAGATTAAAATAATTGCTAATGGGAAAGCTTTTGAAAAGTATGAACATTTTAACTCTACTACATATGATAAAGGAGCTGTGGAGAACTGAGGAGACCTCCTTTCTAAAGAAATGATGTAGAAAAAGATTTCTTTTTATTTTTTGCAATTAAGCAATATTGTCTTCAATTGAGAGGCAATGTGGGATGACAGGAAGGGGTTTATGCACTATCCATACAGAACTGTGTGAACAGGGTGAGGACGAGGAGGAGGAAGAGTGTGGGGGTGTGAATATGAGAGATGGTGTACACAGCATTTAATGGGTCTGAGACACACCCCAGGGCAGAGAATACCACCTAGACAAGAAGTAAAAGTGTTTAAAGTAAACTCCTGGGTAAACTGGCTCTGACCTTGACTTCCAGTGTGCTCCAGTTTTCCACATAAAGGTAACAACTCTACCTGGCAAAGTGTTGGCATTCATTTGGAAAAATCTTTGAAATTCATTAAATAAGAACATTCAAAATCACTTTTTTTGTTTTGTTTTGGTTGTTTTGGTTATGGTTTTGGGTTTTTTGTTGTTGGTTTTTTGGGGTTTTTCTGGTTTTGGTGGGTTTTTTTTTTTGTTGTTGTTTTTTTTTTGTTTTGTTTTTTTGTTTTGTTTTGTTTTGTTTTGTTTTTAATTCTGGTGTGCCCACAGACAATTTGTGAATCAGAATGGAAAACTGCATTTGTTAAGTAACCACTGTTCTAGTGGCTTGTGTCTCCACCACTTGGATCATAGATCTCCCCACAGCTGGTAAGGAGTGAATTGCCCTCATGGGGAGCCATACAGCAGTTATTATTTCCTGCAGAAATGCATTAAATTTCATGTTAGAATTTGTTATAATTCTGTGGAATTGAAGCCATAATTCTTTGCCATACTACTTCATACTGCCAGAAGCAAAGAAAAGACACAGATGGCAGGCCTGGCTCGGTATCTTATTGACACACCAGTTAGTCCTGGATAACACACCTAGATGCAAGCAACCTGCCCACAAAAGCAGTCACAGAGTGCAGAAACACCTCTTGTGCATCTCTAATGAGTTTATGGTTTCTAATCTGACAAGGCCACAACAAAGCATGACTTCATTTTTTACCTCACCATTGTGCTTTAGGAACCAGTCCATTTTAGCTACCTGGAATAGGAACAGAATGGATTCTATAAAAATTATTCTGTTTTATTTGCAAGAGGAAA
The DNA here is from genome assembly GCA_013400175.1 of Phainopepla nitens. Classification (NCBI taxonomy): domain Eukaryota; kingdom Metazoa; phylum Chordata; class Aves; order Passeriformes; family Bombycillidae; genus Phainopepla; species Phainopepla nitens. Next base: position 654,819 of record VXBQ01008792.1, on the reverse strand, counting down.
ACTTGGATGGGAGCAGGCTGTGTGAAAAGCACAGAAATACAGAAAAAGCAGAGCTGACCAAGAGAGTCTGCTGCTGGTAAACAGAAGGACACAGCAGGGCATGCCATCTAAACTGTGTTCAGTACACACTAGATCTCCACACATCAAATTAACAATGCTCCCAGGATGTCACAGCTCCTCAGCTGCAGGAGGAAAAGACAATGAGCTTTATATTGTAACCTAGGCAAGTGAGTCCTGCACGAAGTAAAATGGTGCACTCCAAAAATTCTACTCTGCTGAATAAAATACAAACACTGTTTCACTAAAGCACTAACTAACTGGCTGACTTTCACGCTCCCTTTGTGCTTTTAATAGCTACCAAAGGCCGATAAATACTGGGGAATGGGAGCAGAATTGCCAACAAATTGAAATTCACAGTCACATGAAAAAAAGAGGTCGAAGTACAGCAGCCCTCCATTACAATCACAGGTACTGTGTATGCCTCATTAAAAGAACTGTATACAGATTATAACTACAAGAAGCCTAAAACACCTCTTGTCATTATAATCTGTATATTCAATTCCAGGCTATGACCCTGGACTGATCAAAATCCACTGTCAAGGTGACAAAAAGGGATGAAAACACAAAATGCAACAGCAGAAAACTAGAGATGAAGATTTCAAATGAAGAAGAGAATGGAAAGGACTTTTACGATTTCCAGCATAAATAGTTTTCTTGATTTCTTTTTCCTTTGTAAAGAGGACAAATTTCTGCTGCCAATCCAGCACCAGAAAACACAGAAAATGGCTAAAATACACATAGGTTCTCCTGGTTATTTAGACTGACAGAAGCATCTTTTACTGTTGGATTCTGTGAGATAGTAGGAGAAATGTTCCTAAAATTGACAGAGATTCAGGTTCTTTTCAAACCACTGAAAAACTGTCATGACATTACTAGTGTCATGCAACTCTAAATCTTACATAAATTATATAATTATCAAAGTCCTGTGCATTAACTCAGTGAAAAAAATCTCTTCTGGAGATTGGATTTTGTTTCAGACAATAAATCTATAATCCAGGAAACTCTTGGAAGACCCATGAATTCAACAGTGCCACAAACATAGGCATTATTCACTTACTACTACAATAGTCTGAAAAATTATGATCTTTGCTACATTATTAGTAGCAGCTGCCTTATGCTGAAGTCATTAAGAAATATACATATTTATGAATTTTAAAATTGACATTAAAGAAGTTCTCAAGACAAAAATATTTATAAGAAACCCCTTAAGAGCTTTTTAGCAATATTGGAGAGACAGAGAGAGCAATAGGAATTGTTGGAGGTCCAGAAATAATAACATAGAAGGAAAGATTGAGCAGAAAGATTGTCTAGGTAAGGGAATAATGAGAGGAAATTTGGAAACAGACTGTAAATGGATGCTCCAAAGACCGAGGATATTGTCTCTCTTCCTCATTCATGAGAGGAAGATGAGAAGTAAAGGGATTTAAAACGTGGTCAGCAAGATACAGGTAAGGAATTAAAAAATACCCTTCTAGTGGTAGAACTCATGAATCACCAAAGTGGGTATGGAATATCCATCATGAGACACTGTTAAGAGCAAGAAAGATAAACTTGCCTCAGATAATTACAGCTGATGTCATCAAACTAAGATCATGGGTGATAAGTCCTCTCGAGAGTCCTTCCAACTCTTTCTCCTGTGATTTGAAATGTCATCATTTCTATTTTAACAATAGGATCTGGTTTTCATTTCTTTTGCTTTGTTTGTCAAATGAGAAAATAACATTTAAAAAAGCAGTTTGCCTGTTGAGAGATGGATTATTTGTATCATAATTAAGCTATAACTCTTTTGGGTCAAGTTTAGAAACAAAGTGCTTGCTTGGAAAAATTACTGAGTGGTATCGCAGTACTCCAACTCAGTTTTATTAAAGGAATCAATCTTTTTAAAGATACAATTAAAAATGGCCATATAGTGGACAGAGCAATAAGCTAGAATAATTGTTCAAACAAGGTGCCATACCCAAAACACAGTGCTAGAAATTCTCAAGATAGGATTTACCATGCTGAAAGGATTTCTTTTCAAGTGAAAGTTTGCATCAATGCCTCTTTTTATGGGTGATATTCATATTCATCTGTAAGCTATATGAACAAACTTTTCCATCACTTAAAGTTTGGTGCCTGAGAAACAGCTCTGGGCTTATCTCCTACGTATGAGGGAATTTCACCTGACACATGCAGGCAAAAGAATCTTCATGTATCTGCTTTAAATAAGACATTTCTCCCATACTGTAAGCAACTATCTGCTCCATGGAAAATCTTGGGTGTGGGAAGGGTTTTTAAAACATTCCCATAAACTGCTGCATGAGGGTTGTTGAGGGATGTTTGTTTTCTTTTTCCCATTATACCACATTTGCTTGCATTGGTCATAATCATACAAAGTAGCAGTACTTTAATCCTACATTCTCCTCACACTTTTGTAATGAACATATGGAAAAAAATGAAAAAAACTTGAGTAATTATTCCTTATTGGAAGACTAATCAGCTTGGAGCTGGCAATTTTTATTTAAATCCAAAGTATATGGATAAAATAATCAAGTATAAACAATACTACATCAATATGTTATATAGTCAATCATGTAATATGTGATTAAAAAATCTTTATAAGACCTGTACCATCAAACTATGTATGGGCTACAAATTCATATTAAATAATTAAGAGCTACAAATTATAGACACAATAGAAACAAGTCTACATAAGATTATGAAGGATGTATTATTTCAGTGGCATTCCTCAATACTATCTTCATCTCTGAAGATCTACTCACCTAGCAGAGCTCAAGGGTTGAAAAGCTTTGACAACAGGAAATGAACAACAGAGGGAGCTTTTTCAATGTCTGTGACCTTCAGCACCTGTGGAAAGAGGAACTGAAATGTGATGTTTTCATGCATAGGCCAAATCTGCTAGAAACTCCTGCTACTTTTGGAGGGTGGGTTCCTGAGATTTTTATGTATGGTGGATGAAGCGCTGTTCAAAATACTGATACTATGAAGAGCTTCCTGAAATCAGTTCCTAGAGCCATCTCCAATCACTTAGGACCTATGAACAAGCTATTTCTCATAGAGATTAACAGATCTGGATACTGTGTTTCTGGGAGATGGATTCAAAATAGGTTTTCATGTTTTGTGAGCCCTCTTCCAGTATGACACAATGGCATGAGGTAATGAACCTGTTTTTCAAAGGGTCTAAAAGGTGTTCACACTTCTATTCATTGTTAAGTACATTGCTAGTCTTCTGAGTGTCAGTGAGTGGGATAATGAGCTGCTACCTCACAGAAAAATTCTGGTCACTGGCTCCAAAGCCTTTCACACTGGACAAGACTGGCCATCTTAAGCTGCATCTCAGATGTCCAAAAAAAGAGAACATGAATACAACATTTGACTCCTCAAGTATGTTTTCAGTTTTGGAAACATTTCTGAACTTAGGGCATTGAAGAACCTGACTGAGTCAACTACAATAGGGCATCCAAAAGGCATGAAGAAATATCCAGATTTTCTTTTAACAATGCAGACAAAATAATAGCCATCAAAGAAAATCCTGATTTGTTGCTGTCAGCATTCCTGGCAGAACAGAAATGTATAGAAAGTATGAAGGGACACAGAAGTCTCTGAAATTAAAACATAGTTGTCAGGCAGCCATAAGTACCTTGTACAAAACTTACCATTGAATTGTCTTCCCCAGGACTAAATAGTCTGTTGCACTTTTTGCCATGTTTCATGCAGGTGTTCCACCGGAGCTGGATGCATTTTTGTTGTCTCTGCACAGGAAGAGAGTTTAAGGTTCATATTTCAGTTGCTCACTGGAGAGATTGAACTCCTCTAACAAGACAGAATTTACTAGAATGACACATGGTTTGGAATTACCATTTGACCATAAAGGAATGCAGGCTAAAATTTTGTCAGAAACAAATGGTTGAGAAAAATCATACAAAAGAGGCGAATGAAAAACCACCTGGGCTGGTATTATGTGAAGTGACAGAAAGGGAATGACTGATCCAATGGAGAGTTTGTTATTGACCTTAGTGACACAAATCTCAACTTCCCTGTTGTTCAACACAACCACTTTTTAGAGAAGTACTTTACTGGGGAAAAAATATTCAGCACTCACAAAGAGACATTGATTTCTTTCATTTCATTCAGTCTGACCTGAGAAAGACAAATGGTGAAGGTGTTAATGGACAAATGTAAAAGGAGAATATAGGCTCATGAATAGAGTTACAGTTGCTCCCCACACCAGGATATACTTTTCAGGTTTTCTACAGGTCAAGATAAAGGATGTAGGTTGAAATTCAGAAATTACCCTTCTATCAGTCATGCAATTTTATGACATGGAAAAGAAAGTCACAGCAGGCAGAAGAAAATTACCTTAGGCCTCTTCAAAGTCTAAGACAGTTTTAATGCAGGTTTCAAAGTGCTCTGAAAATCCCCCTTGAGCTAGCAAACATGAATAGGTAGGATGTTTACAGACAGTGAATGCTGGCTGAGGATAAGACAGAATTGTTCCTCACTTTATATTTACCATCCAAAACCTGTCTTCTCCCAGTATTGGAAAGCTCTGAGCTCCATTAGGCTTAAATTGCTCCATATTACTACATCCTACTGCTCTTGAAGGTGGTTTGTTATAGTTACCCTCCTACCAGGTAGATATAAGGAAATAAATGATATATTTTGATACAAGGCTATTTTGCTGAACTGGACGGATTAAAGAACTGGTAATAAATTTTATTTTGTCTTCTAGGCCACTGATGCAAACTAAGTCCAGCTCAATAGTGACCACAAGTTATTGCCACCTGACAACAGGACCAAATACATGTGAAATTGATTGGCAGTTCTTAGCCCAGGTCCTTGTGACTTGGTCATGAAATTGCCACCCCTTCTGGCACAAATTGGACCCAATGAAGCAGTGTTAATGAAAACGCCCAGGAATAAGTAGGATGGAACACTACTTTGTGACAGGGAGAATCAGGACACATTCTTCATTTAAAAACCTTTTTTCATAAAATGTCGTCAAGACAGAACGTTATAAGATCCAACACAAAAATTTGAGACAATTACAGAATTTCAAAACAATCTTTTTGTTGAAAGTTTCAAGCTGAAGTATTTTTTCATTTTACCTCAAAATGTTGTTCTGCTTTCAAATTTTATTTTTTTAAAAAGGGAAAAAGAAATTACATGTTATGATGAGTGTTTAAGATGACAGTTAGAGTGGGATTCATTTTGCCTAACTTTAGACATCCACACTGCAGGCGTCAACCTCAGAGCTAGTCTCTCCAGGTTTTCTTTATAGTTAATGTAAAGAAACAGGTACATTTAAGGTAGGATTCGTCTGACCTATTTTAAATATCTACTTCAAGATCAATAACGATCTTAAAATTACTGTCTCTCTCTACTGCCTATGGTATGAGTCTACAGAGATCTCAAATGGAGATCTACCAGAGACACCTTCTACTGCTCAGATGAGTCCTCTCCCAGTTGTCTAACTCTGCATTACACACACTTACTTTTCAGCTTTTTAAAAGTGAAAACCATAACTAATAATATATTTTCACTTGAAATAAAAGGTGCATGTTGCTTCAGAATTTTCATTTAAAGAATAAATTTCTTTTCCAAGTGAATTCAAAATTTAAAGTGGAAAACCCTTTTAGCTATGTGTGAAGCTGAAGTTATATAAGGGACATTTTAGCAGGCAAGAAAGATGAAAAAAACACAGATTCTCTCATCCTGTGTCTCACATCTCATCAAATTATTTCCACTCACAGTTACCAAAGTCAACAGAAAAGCTACAAGGAGATTCTGTGGAATGGAGGATTCGGTAATTTTGCTCTCCAATCTCAGCTGCCATGAAGGAAGGGGACAGGAACAAGACAGCTTGCACAGCAGAGAGAAGAGATGGAGACAACTGGGACTGACTGGTCATGGGAAGCATGCAGTGGGTAGAAAGAGCATGAAGAAATAGTTTTAAAGAGTGGCTGAAAACAGGAAGGGGAAATAGTATCTGAAGGGAAGGCAAATGTAACATAAGAAATGTAAGAAAGGACAGAATGGGTAGGTGAAGAAAAGCAGCTCTAGAGATCTTAACATTTTGCTTTAAGTTTAAAAACTCCAAAATGAGGATTGTTTTCTCACACTTCTGATGATAATTTCCTAGGTTGCCAGGCACACATGAAACACAGTAAAGAAGCACAAGTGGATCCTCCTTTTCCCTCTATATTTAGTGTATCCTTATTCAGCTCCAGAACTGTTTGCAGCCCTCTTTACTCTTTCTCATCTTATACTTCTACAGATCCAAACCATTTTGGATGGACCTTTTGCTGCACTGGACTCAGATTCAGCCACACAGCTGGGAATAAAACTCATTTCACTCAGCAGAACCAGCTCCATTGGTAAAAACAAATTTACATTGATTGCCTCTGAGCCTAACACACACACTTTCTCCACCCATCTGCCTAACAAAACTGTGAAGGAGATTTTTGACTTGTCAATAACCTCACAAACAAATTAGCTTGATTTTAACTCCATTATTCAAGCTAATCTCTCTTGGATTTCCTAGCATTTACACAGGTAATGGCTCATTCATAATAGATGGTGTGTACATTTAGCTTCTGTAATTCAAGGATTGTGTTAGGTGGTTTGTGGTGACATTTTTCTTAACAATGTGGGCAGCACTGGAATGTCTTTCTCCAACTACTGTTCTCTTGGTGGATGCACACATTATTTAGATTGAGAGCAAGAAACTCTCTCAGGTGGTTTTCAGGTAAAACAGAAAGTGTTTGCAGGGAAGATTAGAAATAAAATTGAGATGTGCCTTTGCCTAGAATGGAATCCCAGACTGATAATGGGGTTTCATGCAATTACCTTTTAGCAATCTTCAGCTGCCTTTCTCCTCTCACCACTTTCTTTCAGGTTGGAGGAAAAATGGAAATATAGGAAAATGAAAACATGAGAAGCTGTTCAAAGTCAGACCAGGAACAGGCAGGAGTTTCAGGCATGTCTCTAACACTGATTCACCCTACAGCTTCATGCTAATGCATATCCTCTCTGCTTCAGTGGAACAGGTCTCCTAGGCAATGTCAAATTAGCCACACTTCTGATCCTGCACTCAAAACCAGACACTGCTACCATCACATTATTACTCTGCAAATCTAATCTAATAGGCAGCCTCAGCCCAGAGTCTTAACATCTAATTGCTTTAGAAATAGGCTAAACTTCACTTTCTTTCACAGTCACACGATTCAATGAGTGGCAAAACAAGTGGGTTTAGACATCTCAGATAGCCTCCTTCCTCTATGTTTTTCTCACAGATCTCCACAGAAACTATGTGGATATGTAATATTTTGGCCATTGTGTAATTTTGAGTTCTTTTACTCCTTTCCCTTTCCCTCCAAATGCACTTGTCTCCCAAATTCACAGGAGAGTTAAGTACAACAGCCAGCATTTTTGATGTAGTAATTCACATGACTTGGCAAAGTTTTCCTTTCCTGAAAGTGAAGGATACCAACAAGATCTCTGACACTGTCTCCCTTCTGTCATTCCCATATGACAGTTTTTCAGCTCTTCACTGTCCATTTAGGAGCTGATCTTCAGACTGCACATCAGGAATAATGGACATGTGAAAGTTCCCCTGGGAAAGATGTTTGCTTTACTCTAGCAATGAAATAAAATCAGATCAGAGCCTTGAACTGAAAGTTGTGATGGATAATGTGACAATAGGAAATCCCTAGAACACAAGTGACCTCTCCCATTTATATATGAATTATTTTTGTACAAATTTTGTACAATTTTTTCTCTTTGTCTGGAGAAAAGTTTGGGAAAATAGCTTGAGAAAAACAAGAATAGCACAGAGGACTAAGCAAAGATAGCATCATTAAAAGAGAAAATTCTGTTAATGACTCCCTTTTGGCCTTAGGTGCCAAGAGACAATACTTCTCAAGTCCATGTTTCCCCAAATACACCATTAATAAGGTTTTCTAATTCCACTGCAGAATCCTATAAATTACCAAACCACTCAGATATTTGTGATGTGAAAGACGGATCATACCTATATGGTTTGCCACACATGTATGTTGAGCAGGAAACAAATATATCACAAAGGCTCTTTGCTAAATTTCGAAGCCAAAAGTTGAAGAATTCAGAGCAACAAGAAGTCAGTGATGAGGGTAGCTTACACATAGGCAATTTTACTCTTTTAGCATCTCAGAAAGCATGATATTCTGTGCACCCATATTCTTGGGCCACACCATCAGAGCTGCATCCCTACTGAATTCCACATTGTGCTTAACCCACGTACAGGTTAGTTACTACTACTCCCATGAGGCCTTAATTATTTCATTTGAGCACCCTGCCCACTTTAGCCACTTTCACCTTGGAGGCAAGTTTATTCTCATGAAGAGCCCTGCAGAGCCCAGGCAGTCTCCCCTTGTTTGTGACATCTGGCTCCATCATGCCTGATCTTTAACTGGAAGTAAGCTTCAAGTACAGATCCCCAGTAATGAAATGTGTCCAGAGTATGCTTCCCACCAGCATAGGAAAACCAGTAAAGATTTTCAATTCAGCATGTAGCACAGATACACTAAAATGAAACACTCTGCTCTAGGAACAATAACTTAGGTTTTGTGTGTCTTTGCAGAAGAGGTAGAAGAGAAGGACAAGCTTCTAGTTACTACAGGAACAGATAAAAGGAAAATTCCTTTTCAAATTTTCATGACATCCTTTTTTCAAAGACTCAGCAGACTGTATGAAGATTTAACATAGATTAGGCTTTACATTTAAGGGTGTGACAGCACTATTGTGAATTAATCCTACAGAAGTTAAGTTCTGAGAGCATTGCTTCTTGCCTGAGTTTCTCCTGGTATCTTGGTCTGGATCTGTCTATGCTGAGAATCCAGATAAAGTTAGAAATCAAGATTACAAAGTATGTTTATATAAAAAGTACATTCATTGTTATACAAAGCAGTACCTTTAAAGAGAGAGCTTAGGTGAGAATCACCTGAGTAAATGCAAGTGTTGCCCACACAGATGTTTATGTATGAGCCAGCCAGGTACAGTCTTCTTGCAAGAAGCCTGGTATCCTTGTCATTAATCCCCTCCTGAACTGTTTGGCTAAAATGGGTCAGACTAAACACATACTCAGAGCAACAAGCTCACAAGTGAACATCTGTCTATTGGTGTCTAAGTATAGAGAAATCCAAAACAGTGTGTTTGCTCAGGAGTCCTGTGAGAGTAGATTTTCAATAGCACACAATAGCATTCTTGTATAAAAGTACTGTCCTATAGTCACAAACGTAAGTCAGCCCGAGATATAACACAGCCTTTAACTTCAAAGAACTCTTATGCTGCCTGTTGACACCTTGACGCCCAAACTGCTGTATCTTTGCAGATATAATTACCCATATTTGCTAGACCACAACAGTGCAGATATGAGAGCAAGTTTATGCTACCATCTTTTCAATGGTCTCATACATCCCCCATGCTGTTTGCAGGGGAAAACAAATATCTTCTTCTTCAATAAGTTCAGAGGGCATCTTTCACTCTGTTTCAGCTGGTAGAGTTGGCAGTGACTCATGTTGCACAAAAATATAAAAAGCGAGATAAACAGGAAGGCTTGTGATTCCTGTCTCTAAAACAAGGCTTTAAAAAGCAATTAGAATGATCCTGTGTCTCTGTTAGCCACGGATCCTGGACAGTTTCCAAAACAATGATCACCCTCATCACTGGAAAACTATCCTTGTTCTTAACGTGAAATGTCAGCTGGCAGGAGGGGGCAAGAAAAAGGAAACAAACCAAAAACATGCTACAGAATTACTTAGGAGTTTGGAACACAATGTGCACCTAAAAAGCAAATGAAGAGTATGCTCACACATCATTGAGGAAGAAACATTGATCCCTGAACAGAAACATACCCCCTTCCTGGAATCAGTACTTCCTAGATGTATGTCACATGGCCTATGGCTAGTACCAATCACTCCTCTTCTAGCCAGGTGATACAAGTATGTGTGTGGGATACTAAATGGCCCTGAGGAGTTATCTGATGTGTCTAAAACATCTTATCTATGTTGCCCTTTTTATAGCTGAATATGTTTCATTCCTATGAACCCTTTCCTTTCTTTCACTCATTTTCTGCATGCTTTTTTTGAAGACACGCAGATTTTCTTGAATGCAATTTTTCTCTGCAAAACATTCCATCATGAGAAATATTTTTAAATAAAAGAAAATGAAAATGTTCATTTTGTGTGCATCACAATTTTTGTTCCAAAGGTTATTTCTTCATTTACAAATCTATTCTAACTGTCCAGCTAATTTCACTTTCTTTCCCAGTTATACCAAATCAAATTATTACCCAGAGTTAAATAAAATTGCTTCATTTAGATTCTTCTTTTTCTCCCTAATTAAAAAAAAAAAATAAACCACTTCTCTCAGGAGCTCAGTGCCTTCCAAGCTAACACATCAGCTGCCTTTTCTTTGGGTTCATCCCTCCATTTCTTTGTACCACCTTTGGGTACCCATCACCAAAAGTGATCAGAGGCATTCACAAGAAATTACACCTAACAAGAGCCAAGGTATTGTAACAGGGAGAGGAGAGATGTGCCAGCACGAGAGGCAGCACACCTCGGTGGAGACACAATGAGAATTTGGAAATCTTGAGCTCTACCAATAACTCTGCAATTTTAGGTATAGCATATAGCAGTTTCCACATCAGTGAAGTGGAATGGCTTTTATTTTATTTCATTTCCTTCTTGAAGTAATTACTGATCTTACAATTCAAATTGCTAAGCAATAGGAAAAAAAATAGGTAATTCTGCTAATAAAAACATTATTTTGTTCCATGCTATGCATTTTATTGGTTTTTAACAAGTTCAAAACTACATACAAATAGCACCGGTTCAGGACTTTTCAGACAATCAGTATGATCATTCCTAAAAGAAATAATGGTATAGATTTAAAATAAAAATACCACTAGTATCAGAAAGCTACATAATATTGGAAACCTGGTAGTACGTTAAAGTTTAAGAACCTACAAAATGAATATTTCTGAGCTTGAAAGATGATCAATACTGAAGTGTCCGAGAGGTCAATATTGATATCATGTTTTTTTAACGTGTAACTAAGCCCATAAAAGAAGTAGACAACAAGTTATTGAGAACTGATAAAGGTTAAGTTATTTCAGCTAATAATAGTCTGCAGAGGATTGTGAAATTCTCCAGATGAAGTTAAAGTCATTGGAGCTCTAGGCAGCATGGTGGCAGATTAAATTTATCTTGGATAAGCAGGAAATAGTGTACATTGACTCAAAAAAAAAAAAAACCGAAGTCACTGACAGTCTCTAAGCCCAGCAGCTGCTCTAGTGGAGAAAGAAATGGAGGAGCCAGCGCAAGCGGATCAGAAACAGATGATGACTACAGTTAAAATTACATGGGTTAGACATAGCATGAGGGATGATACTCAAAGTAAAGTGGGAAAGGGGAGGGGAGGGGCAGAATTAGGGACCTGGGATTCATGGGCAATGATGATTATTGATGCTGGAAGGGAACTTATTGAAATATTTGTAGGGAAATTTATAGCAAATACTTTAAAATGTGAATGATTCAAAGAAAATTACTTTCTTCTTAATATGAACAGCTGAGAGGCAAAAAAAAAAAAAAAAAAAGGGAAAGTTAAGAAAAAAAAAAAAATAAGCAAACCCATGAGGAAGTTGCTGACTGCAATGAGGTCTCCCCTCATTGTCCCTTTCTCCAGGGTGAACAGACCAAGTGACCTCGGCAGCAACTCACACGGCTTCTCCCCAAGAGACCCTTCAACATCTGTGTGCCCCTTCTTTGGATGCTTTCTAAAAGCTGTCTTATATTGTCGTGCCCAAAACTGCTCACAGTTCTAGAAGTGGGAGTACACTTAACAGAGAAACCATAAACATAGCAGAGTTTAGGCTTCTTCAGTATTTTTTTCTGAATGGAGGTCGCTTGCTGAACCCCAGACTTATGTTAAGCATTCAAACTACTGGCTGCTACTCTCTGTTATAAAGCAAATGCAGATGCATGCTGGTAGAAAAAGCTCCTTGAATCATCTCGGGAAAAGCTGCAATGACATTCCCTATTATGCTTCACAATAGGAGTTTCTCTTGACTCTCTTTGCTTTATTCCTCAAATCAGAAAGAGAAGGAGAAAGAAAATACTTTTCCTCTGGCTGACTGAGTTTCACAGAATGTCAGGTCTGGTCTCTCTTGCTTTCCTTAAGATTGCCCAGATGGGTCCTTTGAAATGGATGTGTCTAATTTTAGAGCAAGAAAGGGGAAAAGAAAGAGGCTAAAGCAAGGTGGCTTTTCCCCGCATATGTTGGTGTGGTAAGATTCTGTGGCAATATTTTTCTCTTTTCCTTTACTTGACTCTTCCTCTAGTCACTCTTTTTTTTTTTTCTTTTTTCCCCCACAGATAAGCACATTTGTTAGCTTTAATGAAGTACAGAGACTGAAGTACAGAAACTGCTCTGTATTATTCATCTGGAATTCTCTTAAGCATAAAAAGGACTTATTTGTTTTATTTGTTTTCTGTGGCCATCCTGAGAAAAAGATGCATCAAAACCATCAAACCAATTCATAATATCATTCTACAAGGGAGTAATGGGGCATAAATTTCAGGTTACTGAGGCAGCTGCCCATGGAAGTGAAACAATAAAATAATGCATGCTGTTATTACAGCTGTGTGCTCTTTGTTTGTGAACAAGTGTCTCAAGTCTAGAACTAATCACTGTATATTTTCTGTGCAACTTGGTTTTCTACTCTTTAATACAACACAAAGTGGCATGCAGAAAACAATGAAGTATTTTTAAAATAAAAACCTGCATAATTAGAGCCAAAGAGCTGAAACTACTGCAGACAAAGGATACAGGTTTCAAGTGAACTTGAGATCTTTGACATTCTCATCTTACAACTAGAGCAGATGGCAGACATGCTTTACAGTTGCTAGTAAAATGTTTTTGACAATTTATTGTTCAGTTTGTACACCTCTTTGTAACAAAAAAATCAGCCTTCAAAAGAAGGGTCTATTGTGTTGTATAGGTAAAAACCGAAGGAAAAATGGGAGATTATACACTACAAGCAAGTAAAGGAGTTTTGTGTTTGTCTGTCAAGACTGTTATCCAAAGAGTAAGATCTTCACAACAAAATTTCTCAAGGTCTTCTTAACATCTAGTTCCAACACCCCTGCCATGGGCAGGGACACCTTTCACTACTTCAGGTTGCTCAAACCCCATTCGTGGGCTTCAGTTATGAAAACAATAAATAAAACAGGAGCTTTATATCATAAAATATACCTATTCCTATTGACCCGGCTCCTTTGGGAGCTTGATGAAGACCAACAGGCAAAGAAATGAGCTCATGTTACTGAGTTTGTGCTATTAATTAAAATAAAACTTATTGCTACCTAAAGTTTCTCCATTCTATCTTCAGTACCTTCGTAAATTTATTTTCTGACGTCTTCTTCATGCAAACTAGGGTACATTATGATAGATGATCCTATTTCTCCATGCTAGCTTGAAAGGTAATTTACAAGAGGTCTGGTGGAGGCTAATGCTGGAACTCATTGACTCTTATTGGCTCTGGCCAATAAGGTAAAGGGGCAGCTGAAGCCTGAGCTTAAGGACAAATTGACAGCCACTGTGTCATCTCCTTCAAGAACATCATTACCCTGCATTCCCACGGAGATGGGTGCAAGGGTCCATGTTTTTCTTTAGGTACTGTAGGATTATTCAGTGAAATGGGTCTTTGAAACCCTGATGATACATATTTTATATAGTTTTTAGCAAAGGTATACCTCAGCACCAGGATATTTTCGACATGTTGTGTCGAATGAGTGGGGTTTTTTGAGTAAGAACAGGATGATATTAATGTACACTTTGCTGTTAACAACCATTAACACTGGACATTGGACAGGTATACCAAATAAAGGTCCTGCTCCCAGGACTCTGATTTCACTGGAAAAGACAAACCCTTTGCTTCTGCTGGTTTTGGTATTAGTGAATTCACTAAATGTTGTCTTTTTCTGATTGTTTATATATAAAGGATATACATATTGGAATAAATATTTACATAGAAATATTATCTAGTTTTTCTTCTAGAGAGCTAGCCATTTTCAATAAACTGGAGCTGTGAGGAGACTTGGGAATATTAATATGCAAATATTACAGTGAGTCTCATTTACAAGAATGGGCCTGAATTATGCATTTGTAATTCAATGTCCCAAGATTTCTAATGTACTCTTGAGGATAATTGCAGCTGCAATACAACTGATGCTAAATACAGTAAGTATAGAATTTTTGTTTTCCATTTTTTGCCTGGCTTTCTCCATCAGATTCTTTTTATTTCAGATGCTAACTATGACAGTCCCAGAGCTCCCCAGCACACACCTATTGCAAACTGAATTTCCTCATCCCATCTCTTATATTTAAAAGGCACAGAAAATAACATGAAGAAAGCTTCCTATTAGGGAATGCGGTGGAAAAATGCCAGCAGATAGTGATTCTCATAGCAGGAGATACTGAAGACAGTTCTTCACAACACTATTGGATCTCAACTTTTTTGTTTTAACACTTCAACAAATTCATTGTGACAAAGAGAGGGAACAACCAAGAGTCTGCCCTGATTTTTATTTCACAGATATATTTTGTGTTTATCATCATTTGGAACAGCAAACAAAATGTAAAACATCTTGAAAATTGCCTTGAAACAGAGAAAATAGTTATAAGCAGATGCCTCTGAGCTCAAAATATATTTTATCCACTGCTTTCCCATGTGGCAAGCATGGCATCTTCCACTCTTACATTGCCACGTGAGGTTATTTCCCCTACTGGTAATCATTGTATCAGGCTCTACGTTTTCAATCACTCCATTAAGTCAGCACCTTAAGGGTTAAGGAAGAAACTTTGTCAGGGACTTTGTCAGAGGAGTTTTCTGAGAACTGTTAATTTTCAGCATGCTATTTAAAGAAACCGTCTGCTCATCAGAGGATAATCTCAGAAATCTGTGGGTTTGCAAAGTGGCAGGTACCCAGCTCTCCCTTGGCTGAAAACAGCAGAGATTTACTTTCATATCCACCTCCCACGTACAGGAGCTTTTGCCTTGGTTTTTCTACTCAGTTCCTCATGACAAGGCATTTCAGGCTGTGCATCTGAACTTTGCTGGAAGTTTCTTTATACATTTAAAATGAAGGGTGCTGAGCCAAGCGCAAAGGCTTTCTGTAGAAGTTAGACATGGGTACGTGTTGTCATATATGATAAGAGGTTGCTCTGGAGGTTTGTGCTCACTGTTTTCAGGTTCAGTTGTTAGTATTTTTCATTAATGCAGCCATGCCATCTCCTCAATCATTCCTGCTGTCCTTCTTTGAGCATATCCTGTCTTAGCTAACTACCATTTCCAGCTGTTTCCAGGAATGAACCATTTGTCAAGATGTGGAAATAAAAAGGATTTCAGTTTCTAAGTTATAGTCCAATAAATAAATAGTAAGATAGATTAATTGTGATGTGTGAGCCAACACAGATCAACATGGCTGTGACTACTGGTCTGTATCTGACACACCAAAACTTATCAATGTCCTCAAACAGATGTCCTTGTCAGGTTTGGGTAGCTCTTGGTGAGCCAATAAATAATGGTAAATGCACACTTACTATGTCCATTACTTGCTCAGAATTAATTTTTACGGAATCTCACAATGGGTCAGGTTGGAAGAGACCTTGGTGAGTCACCTGGCCCAACCTCCCCGCTCAGGCAGGGTCATCCCAGAGCACATGGCACAGGATTGTGTCCAGACAGCTCTTCAATATCTCCAGTGAGGGAGACTCCACAACCTCTCCAGGCAACCTGTGCCAATGTGTGGTCACCCACGCAGTTATCAAGTTTTTGCTCATGTTCAGGTGGAACTTTCTATGCATCAGTTTCTGCCCATTGCCTCCTGCCCTATTACTCAGACGGAGCAGAGCCTGGCTCTGGCTCCATATTCTTGACACCTCCCCTTCAGACACTGACAGATATTGATAAAGTTCCCTCTCAGCTGTGTCTTCTCAAGGCTGAATTGCAATACTGCATTTCATTAATCAAATCATCTAGCTACATGAGAATACTTTTACTCATCTATCTCTCTCTCTTTTTTTAGCCAGACATAAATTGAGACTCAGATTCTACTGTTATTAATTCAAAATCTCTGCACTTCTGGGTAACAAAGCATACAGATACAGGTAATTCATGTAGGGCGCATTTCCACTCTGCATAGGCACTGCCAAATCAGCCACACTATCAAGACCTTATCACCTGCACATGGCTCCTATTTTAAATTGTCACCCAGTTTTCCAGCTGTCTCTTTTGGAAGCCATGCTGTTTCACATGGCATGTTTTGCACATCTGGCCAGGGAAAGACAAAGGGCCAGAGAAAGATAACCTTGTTCTCAAAGCCAGGCAGAACTCTTGGAATCGCCCTCCCAAAGGTGACTGCATGTCACAATTCTGTCACCATTTGCACCTCAGCCTTGTTCTTTTGATTTCTGCAAAAGATAATCCTTGTAGCAGAAGCAACAGACATGGAGACTCAGGCTAGTTCAAGCCTTACAAAGCTGCATAGAAATTACCTGCATGAGGAATGAGCTTTCGTATTCACTGTGAACCACACTCAGCTGGAAGCAGTACATAAAAAGATGCAAGACTGACACACATCACTTTTTTTTTTCCTTCTTTCTCAGTGTAATCTCAGAGCCACTAGCTCTTCCATATCAGGAAGTAGCAGTTGTTGGGAAGTTCCCCTCTGGAACTGTCCCTCAGCAAGAGAGCTTAATGTTCCTGTTTGCACCTTCTTAGCTGCTCGAACTCTGTGAGGAAAAGCAATGAAGGATGTTAGTGGGAATTCTGATCAGATGGTACTTTGTAGTCACGGGTATCTCTGAGAACTGGTCAGGATCAGCTCTGCTGAGGAGGAGGATAGCATGACTTTTAGTTCTGTTTGTCTCAGGCTTCATCTGTAGTGGTCCTGTCTTTGTTGATTGAAAATTATTTCTTATCTACATGATGTCAGGGTGAGATTGGCAGCCCACAGGAAAAGCACTTCATTCAATGGTTATGTTTTCCTGCTTTAAATTTTTCTCTCAGTAAGTTTGGCTAAATTCTCTGACTCCTAAAGCAGCAGCAGAGAGATCTGACCACTGAATTGAGGACAGATAAATAATAACTGATAACAAGTTCTGCAACACAGCAGGGGGCCTGAAAGCAGAAACCTCTGCATCAGTGGAGCTGGAACGGAAAATTTTGTTAATGAAAAATTGGTTTAGAGTTTATTCATGTCTCTACAAGCAGCTGGGTGTGCTGGAAGCACAGGGGATGCAGCTACTCTCCTAGAAAGACCTTTTCCTCTCTGTCCTTGTTTTAATTAACTGAAGACATTTGGTGTGAAAACCTTTTACCATCTCTCCAGATCATGTGTAGTTACAAGCAGGAAGCTCATCCTGTGCTTTGTCTGGCTGGCAGTCACTGAAGGGCTGCTTTTTGCTGCAGTCAGCAGCAATGAGTGTCATTAATTCAGACAGACTTTTTTTCTGATGACTGTATTCACAGGCAAAAGAAACTGCACAGAAATCAGAGGGCATTGAAATAAATCTGCTTCTTCCTGCCCCGTTTTGGCTTTTGTAGTTTGTGAACTCAGTGGAGTGAGTCAGAAGGGTATAAAATCCTTGAAGACAAAGAACACAAAATATACACCTATAAATATTTGCATGTTTACATAAAGGTAAATGTATATGCATAAATTGTAAACAAACACATGCATGATACAGAAAAATGTATGTGTACAAAGACAATTCCTGCTGGCATCTAGCCATAAATACCGTTCAATACACATAGCATCATTGAGGTTACCAAAAACCTCTAGGATCACTGAGTCAAAATGCTAACCCAGCACCACAGTGTTCACCACTAAACTATATCACCTAGTGCCACATCCACGTCTTTTGAACGCTTCCAAGGATGATGAGTCCAGCACTTCCCTACACAGCCTGTTCCAATGCCTGATCACCCTTTCAGTGAAGACATATTTTCTAGCATCCATCTAAACCTCCCTAGGTGCAACTTGAGGCCATTTTTTCTCATCTTGCCGCTTTTACCTGGGAGAAGAGACCACACATCCTCTGCAAGCCCTGTGCTATAAGTTCAGCCCACTACAGTACGTGTCGTTTTGGGTTTGTAGTAAATCTGATGGCTGCTTTTTACCTCTACAAAGTAAATTAACTGCTAGTCTTCGATGTAGTTCTTTTGCTTTTACTGTACTTAGTTGTAAACTCAAATCAGAGTAATTGACCCAACAGTTTCTACAACACAGAATCAGCATGTAGTGATTGTGTTCTCTTCAATTTTTAAGTATTTGTATAAAATCCTAGATCTACAATAAAGCTCAATAGAAAATAATAGTCCCAAATGAGATCTGTGCAGCTCCACTGAATTTAAATGGAGCTGGCTTAAGGAAAAATTAGATTTTTATTATTATTATTACTCCATCTTAGCATTTTCTCTCAATAATATCGTGGTGATTTTAAAACGTATTCAATACTCCCATTTCTGGAATCCTACTGAGTAGAACAAAAGCGCAGGGGAGATAGAGACTCCCTTTTACAGCAAAATTAAGCTCAGTAGAGCATATAAATCCACAAAAGCTGCAGGCATACATTTATTCTTCTGCCTTCTTTGGGACTTAAAAGGTACATCTGGATCATTTGCCTACTCAGGTCCAGATAGAATGAGGCAGCACTGTCACAAAAGGCAGTGACAATGAGCTACGGAAATGTCCTATTCCCCACGTGCAGCTGGGAGAGCTTCTGGTTGCTATTGTAAGCCAGAAAAAGCACAAGTGCTATAAGAAAGGTTCCACCTTGATATTTGGTTCACTCAGAAACTGCATGGGAAAAATATGGTCAGGTTGAACATTTAAGTCCTTTAGTTTGATTTTTTTCTTTTGAAATGTGACATTGCCAGAGAAGCATTATCTACTTGGTACTCATCCAATATACAGCAAAGAGCCTTAAGAGAAAAGTGAAACAGTAACATGACAGTCATATTCCAGGAAAGTATTTGGGAACTCCATGTAAAAATTTCAATAAGCCTCATTTTATGCTATGTTTATGAAAGTGTGGAGTCAGACCTCACAAATGTGGGATGTGATAATTCTATTCTGATCTGTGTGCCTATTCATGTGATACTGGCATTAAACGATTCTAAGTTACAAAGCACCATCCATTCACATTCTGAATTTGTCCAGCCCCATCTGTGTCACTGGCATGATTCATTACTTCTTCTGGACCAGAGCTTGGCAGAGGGACGTACCCAGTTTTCATGCAATGAATTCCATTTTCAAGCCATGGAGAATACTTTTGTAACAGCTGGGAGTATTTTTCTGTTGTCACAATTTTATAGAGGTAATGGAACAGTAGGGGAAATAGGTCACAGAAAGTCAGGTAGTTGTCTAGCACAGTTCTTAGGCAGTCTGAAAAAACCATGGACAAGTGTTTTATGTGAAAGCTCTTAGTCATGTTCCACAGGGCAGTGGTTGCCTGTGAGATAAACCTTAGTGAATGTAATCACTTGGATGTTTGGCACAATAAGAAAAGATCCTCTTTTTCCTTCTAGATGTGTATGCCGGTAGTGGAGTTACTTAGAAGTGAAAACATCCAGAAGTTTAGGAGCTTGTAGCAGAACTTTCATACTGTGTTTTTAGGTTATCCATGAATAATGTTTTGCAACTGATTCACTAATCAAAAATGCGAGTGTGAGCTAAATGCATCAGATGAAGTACTCATAATGCATAATTTAAGTATTGGAAATGCAATATTCCTGTCAGTTTCAGAAGACTAGTCATATGTGCTTTGGTTTGCCTTCATTTCCTTTTTTGTCCTCTTTGTCTTTTCTTTTTACATCACCTTGTTCTCATCACTAGATATATAACAGCTTTGAGCTCTGAACAAATAATAGTTATCCCCACATTACATATCAATTACGCTTGGTCAAGAGACTGATTTAACATTTCATAGTGTCCATCCTCTTAATTTATGTTTGCAAAGAAACTGCAACAGCATGCCTTTAGAATCCTCTAGTGCAGTTTCTACATATTTTTTTCTTTTTTTATGGAAACTTCTTCAGTGGAAAAATAATCATCATATTTTATGGGCACAGATACATACAATCTCCATATTCTTGGTGGGGCATTTCATATTCTATCTCACAGGGTTAAAAGAAATGACTGCAAAAACCCAGTTGACAGCTCCTTTGTGTTTGGATCACTATGAACCAGAGTCTCCCAATTTTCAAACATGCCAGAAACAAATATGAATATCCTGTTGCTATTATTATGCATTGGGAAAATACTGAAAAGTTGGAAACCTGGGTCAGCAAGGCTTGTGCACATGAAAAAACAGTCCCTTGGGCTTCAAATGTAAGCATGTACATTACTCATAATATCTTAAAGTGATTTTTCCAATCACTACCTTAATTATGAAGATGAGAAGAACTAAATCTGACCGAAATCTTCCTCCTAACAGAGGAGTCTGTGGAAGCTGTAGAAGCAGTTCACTGCAAACAGATTTGGGAACAGTCTTCTGTTATGTTTCACCTTGCTCTTTAATGGTAATAGATAGGCTTAAAGTTTAACGTCATTTTCAAAATATGCTAGTTGTGCATCTTTGGAGCTGTGGCTGTAATTCAAGGTATTATTTGAAAACTTGTATTGCAGTCACACTTCACCATATCCTGCTGTAATATGAAATTTAGCTAGAAAATATTTCTGAGGTTAAAAGATTATTTTCCAAAAATCAACAGCTTTCAAATTTGCCTTCTAATTTTCAAGGACTTCTTCCCACAGTTAAATAGACATTTTTCAGGGTATCATTTACTTTGCCCTTCTCTCCACTCTCCATCCTCCCTCTTCCAAAAAAAAGAAAAAAAAAAAGAAAAGAAGAATAGATGTTTGATTTAAAGAATGTCCATCTGCAGCCAACAGAAAGAAAACTTTGATTTTTGTGCAAACTTATGACTCATGGTCCTCGTCAAGAGGGAAAACTGTTCACAGCCTCTCACTGTTTTTTCCACCACTCTTTATGCACTCTTTATGGGAGATTCCCTCCAGGCAACCAACCTGCATGTTTCCATGTATTTTTTGGGTGGGGATGGCTCCCCAAACAGTTTACTTTTTTTTTCTTTTATCTGCGGTGAATCTAGTAAACATTCTTTCCGATTTTCTATATTACAGCATTGTAGCACCTTGCACAAATAGGAATAATTTGAAACAGAAATACAGAGATGACAGCAGTGATTGTAGTCACTCTGTCTATGCTGTTACCCTGTTTTACCACTGACAGGTGTGGCGTGGATAATCATCATGTTCAAGCTGGGGGTCAGACCACCAGTATTTGGAGAGCTTTAGAGCACCAATCTTCAAGATCCTAAAGTTAAGTGCAGAGATTGATGATCCTGCACCCCAGAAATGCCCAGGGTTTTGGTAGCATCTCAGTTAGCAGAGTTCACATGCACATCTCTTGACCCACAATGAGGTTGATTCACACAGGCCAGTGAAACACAAGCTGACCTCACCACATTTGGTCTGTGGCTCACTCATATGGGCTACCTGTGCAGAGTGACCAAACGTGAGCCTCAGCAGCAAGAAATCCCCACAAGAGCAGAATAGCCGGTTCTCATAGATACTGGAATCTACATCTTGGGAAAGGCCAGGAGCCCTCATCTGAAACATGGACTCTCATTACAGCAGGACCCTGCCATGTGTGCTCCTGGCTGGGCTCCTTAGCAGCTCTGCTACGGCAGCAGACAGCTGGGCAGTATAATTGGCCCCAGGAGGAGGTTAATCCTCTCTGTTCAAACAGCTGGATGCATGATACCAATGCCATACTCAGAACAAAGAGGAAAAAGAGCAAAGGATTTAATCTGTTCTGACACAGCAGCATCCTTTTATGCTCAGAAGGCAACTTGTTGATGAAGAGGTACTGCCGACTGGTAACTTCTCACTCCCTTGATTTTACCCATAATTTATGAAGAATGTGTAATTTTATGACATTAAAGAAAAGTATTCCAATCCAAGGAAGGCACATTTTATTCCACAGGGTGCTGTCCGACCTCCTGTGCTAAATATTAATAACTGAAGACACATCCAATACACCATATGTGATTTTGGCGGTTTAATACTTCCCCCACCTAAAATACATATCAAATAATACCTGCATATACTAAGGGAATGCAAATTCTCCCTCCAGGATAAATACTGTTGACTAAAGAACACTGCTTCTGTTGCCTTTCCTCCATTACATGGTTGGAAATCTATACCAGTTTGTTACAGATAAAAGAGTCACTTTCTACTGAAGCATCACAGATGTGCAGCAGAGAGAAAGTACTGATCATGACAGACCCCTGGTGACTAACATGGAACAAAACAGAAGATGGGCTTAATTGTAAAAGCTTAGGAGCCAACAGATTTGGCATTTCTTTTGAGACGTATCAATTCTCACTCAACCTTTCATTTCTGTGACTGTAAAAGAGATTTTGGCTATCAACTTCCATGGCAACAGAACCAGGCTGCTGATGTCTTTTGACTTAGTTTCCCAGTCAATAAAATGGAAAGGCTTGTGCCTTTTTCATGGGCATATAAACACACTAATGCTGGCCTGCATGCTGAGATCCGTGTATCCGATTCCAGAGTGTTATTGAAACTGATTGATGCAGCTCATTACTGGGCTGTAGGCCAGAGCAGCTTTTAAGTCCCTTCCAGTGCAGCAAATTTTGGCTGTATAATAAACACAGCCATGCCTCCATGCAGATCCATCATAAATACAAGACATCTGTGATCACAAAAGAGTGAGTTCATAGAGTGAAGCACAAGGAGTGGTGAGGTGGAGGGACTGGACCCTTGTTGGTGGAGATAAGCCCTGTCAGTTGCAGTGCACATGTCCTAGTCCCATGTGAGGGCACCTCTCTGCCTTTCTTTCCTTGCTATCTGATTGCTGCTGCAATCTGTCCCTGAAACATCTAAGCAGAAAGATTCCTATATAACTGTGCATGGGGGTGCACACTCTCCCATGGGCTGATTGCAAAAGGACTTGAGGAGAGAGCAAGCACTCAGATCACATTGTAGTACAAATTCTCCATCTGTGTTTCAGCTAATGATAATTTCTTCTTCTTTGGGGTTATTTACATATTCAACTCAGTTGAAAGAAAATATAAACCACAAATTCTTTCGAAGTTTAGATACTCTTGAAAGAAACAAGGACAAGATAAAACTATATTCAAATATATTGGCAGGAAATTCATATGGGGTTAAAAACTGTGTTGGTTCATCCTTTCTCACTTTCCAAAACATTTTTATTACTGCACTACTTCCCCCAATTTATATATCTTCACTCTTGCATAATGTAGTTTAAAGAGTGGAATCCAGTTTATTTCAGCCCTAGGGCCCCACCCTGCCATGTTGAATTACATCAGGTTTTATAATCATCATATATTTATATTTCTCACCCTAATATTACACAAACTGTTCTCTCTTCCTATTTACATTTTAATATACACTTCAACTTCTGCAAGTCTATTTCAGCTTGGCTTATGAAGGATTTCCAAATATTGCTGCTGTGCCACAGAAAATTCAGGTAGGTAGCTGTGATAAGTGTGACCTTGTTCTGGAGCTGACAGAATAGGGAAATCTGACCTTCATGTATGCTGCCATGGAGGGGCTCTCTGATGTTGGAGCTTCAGCAGTTCTCAGCATGAGGAATAACTGAGTTTTCCGACCCCTTTGTGACCCAGAGCTCAGCTATAAAAAATGTGTCATCTGCTGAAAGGTTGTGCTCTGATTTAACATCCCTGAGGATTGCTTTTTCCATTCAGACTATTCATCTGTCTCAGGGAACTATTTTGATCAGCCAGGCGTGGTACCATAGAGTGGCTTGTATCCACACTGCCAGCTTCTGGAGAAACGTAAGTTTGCTTTTACCACCCATATATTCACAGGTACTTTGTAGGTACCCTTGGGATGATGACTATCTACATGTGTGATTTATCAATCCAAGGTGCCTGAAACATCATAGCACACCAAATGTTTGGGGTTTTTATGCCATGATATCAAGCATGTGTGAGAGGTAACATGGCATGAGAGCAGCACGGGAAGTTGGGGATCAGAGTCCTAAAGAGGTAATCCTGAAAGACTCTGCAGTAGAAAGACTCAAGTCTAGTGTGGAGGGGCCCAAACTGCTGTCCAGCAAAGGATCATAACAGTGATTAGGGACTGGAGCATATCTCCTGTGAGGAGAGGCTGAGAGAGAAGGGACTGCTCTGCATGGAAAACAAGAGGATCAGGGGGGCAGTGGGCACAAATCGAAACTCAGGAGGCCCTTTCTGAAAATCAGGAAACATACTCTCACTGTGAGGGTGATAAAGCACTGGCCCAAGTTGCCTATGGAGGTGGTGAAGATATTCAAAAGCCATCTGGACACACTGCAGGGCAAGCTGCATGAGGTGGTTCTGCTTGGGCAGGGATGTTGTACAAGATGACCTTCAGAGGTCCTTTCCATCCTCAACCACTCTGTGATTCTGTGATTCTATGAAACTTTTACCAGGATTGAATTACCTGAAAAGGCAAGAAATTGCCTTCTTACATGCAAAATAAATTAGGTTTCTAGATACTGTAGTAGAAATAATGATGCTTATCAAAGACAAACCAATTTAAAAGTTTTTAAGTACAAAACTCACGACAGAAGGCAGATATTTAACGCTAAAAATTGAGTGTGACAGAGAATACACAAGTTAGCAAGTTTTCAGTGGAATTCACAGGTCTGGCCAAAGCTCCTAGTTTTCAGCTGTGGGCCCAGCATGCCTGGCTAAAATTAGGACTGATTTTTCTTCACCTCTGAAATAACATGACATATGTCATTAAAGTAAAAATTGAAAGCCTTATTAAGGAAGAGTGATGACTACACACTTGCAGCAAAAATGTCTTTAAAATCATGGCATGAAGTACTACCTTGATTTGTAAGGAAAATTGGAACTCATTGATACAAAGTTGGTAATCAATTTAGTCTTTTGCAAGCGAAAGAAAGCACAGAATGAAGGAAACGCAAATAAAAAGCACAACCACTTAGCACTGATTGTGCTGGTAAGACTTTTCTCTGTGATGCTCCATACTTGTCAGCACTCTCTTTAAGCATCAAACATAAGAAGTACAATGCCTTTTTTAAATGCTTAAACTACACTTTATTCCATCTTCCTGTGCAGATGTAAAGTTTGCTGGCAATTGCTACCCACAGCTTGAAGGATTCATGTCAAAACCCTCCTCCACATTTGGAAATATTTCAGATACTTTCACTGAAATCAGCATATTTCCTTTTAAGCTGCTGTGGCCTTTAATTGAGATATCTCTTTTATGTATTTCACTTTTTTTTAAGATGACATGAAGGACAGAACCTCAGATCACTGCATGAGAAACTTCCCTGTTTTTACTGACATGGTTCTATAGCTATCATTTTCTCTCAGGATGTGCAGCAGTATATATCCATCTATGTATTCATCCACTGATTTATATTTTAACTATCCTTTTAGCTATCTGTCCGTCCATCCATCCATCCATCCATCCATCCATCCATCCATCCATCCATCCATCCATCCATCCATCCATCCATCCATCCATCCATCCATCCATATATTTACCTACTATGTTCATCCATTTATTCATGTAAAGAGGCATTCATTGTAAGAATCCAAAGTGCCTTCCCATGCTGAAAGTTCAGGCAGTACTTCCTCTCTTATATTCACTGCCATAGAAAGCTTGAGTAGCAGGCCAGTTTGACTTGAATTCTAAGGGTTAAAATTTCATGCATTAGGTAATTCCAGCCCCAATACTGCACAGTGTGAGAATCAGCTTCAGGCTGATTTCTCCTCTCTGTTTCCATTGGGAAACCTCAGTGATGTTAAAAATTTTCCTAATATTGATTTGCTAAGTGAGGTGCCATAGGGCTAGTAGAGAGCTGTTGATGACAAAAAGGATGGAAGCTAAGACCTAGGACACAGAGCTAAGCATCGTGAAGATCTCTGCTTGAAGACAGGTAGTTAGGATTCAAGGGCAATCACTTTTGAAAGAGCAGTACTGTGATGGGCAGGTGGCTAACGTCAAACACAAAAACGCTGTGGAAAAGGAACCTCTTTTGGTGAAGCACTCTTTTAGAGAATGAGGATCACCAGACCAGTACAAAGCTAACTATTCCTGACAAAATACCTAAAGCAGTGCAGTGAACACTCATGGATATAATATTTAAACTTAAAAGCAGCTAAAATCTTGATGCTGCTCCAGAAACACACTTGTGTGAAGGTAATAAAGAATCATTTCCAATAAATTGAATCAATCTGTTCTTAGATCAAATCTAAACAATATAATTCCCAGAACCACACTTAATCAATCTCTGTTGTACTGTCCATTGTCTGACTAGCAGGTTTTCCAGCCCTTTGCTATCAATTTCCCTCAACACATTTAAAGCTGTATACATATATTCATAAACTCCTGTTATCAATCATGTGGTGAAAAGAAAGGTATTTAAAAAGCAAAATCAAATGTGCTTCATATTTTCTGCAGAAGTTACATGAAATACAAATTTAAATCTAAATTTCAGTCATAAGTCATCCCTGTGATACAACACAGTGAACTGCACCATCACAGCCCATATCTCTGGAAATAACTTGAAATACAAACCCTAATCTGAAAACCAAATCTAGATGCAGGTGTGTAGCTTGCCACATCACATCTCATCTGCCCAAAGAGCAAGAATGAGTCAGCTGATAATAAGATAAACAAGGACTGTGGTCCAACACAAAAATCCTCTTTTTCTATCTTTATGCATTTAGTATGCCCATCATTATCTCCTACTACTCTTTTCATAGCTAGTCTACCTATTACTTCTCATAAGCATCAATCCAGAATCTCCTCTTAAGTCCCCTTCTTTAGAACCGCCTCTCTCTTAGACCTATTCCCTTATATGGACACCCTTTACATCAGCATGATTGCTGGGGTGAAAGACATTTCTCCTGACCACTGTTCAAGAATGAAGGGTCACCAAAGCATTCAGCTAAATTTTTATATTTCTTGAAGAAATCAATAGTCAGTAAAAGCGGATGCTGAAGCATGGGATAGAATACAGGCGCAAAAGGTGTTTACTCTATTGCCCAAGATGTTTATTCAAATGACCTTATCTGTAATTCTCTCCAAGCTGATGCTTATCAAAGAAGGAGCAGTATGCCAAGCAGATACCTACTGAGGCAATTTCAAAAAACATCTGCTAAGAAAATAGCCATATATCCTTCCAAGGATGGATTTTTTGGTAGTGGTTCCAATATTTCTCGTTTCTCAGATGGGACAAATTTTTCAGCAGCACAGCCTCTTTTGGAAGATTTGGGCTCATTTCCTTGTATTTACAAACTTGTGTATTCTGCAGTCAGAAAGGATCATTGTGATCATATAGTCTGAAAGTTTCCACACAGAGGCCATGGTAGTCTTGTTCCTAGAAACCGGACTAAAGGATGTTCAGAATGAAAGTTTTGCCTGAAAGACTCTTGGCAATGGCAAACCCATCACCTCCTCCATGGAAATTCTTCCAATTTTTAATTAACCTCTGTGTTCAAAAATGTGTTTTATTTCAAGGGTGAATTTGTCAGACTTCCAACAAATTGGATTTCATTATATCTCTGTCTGCAAGACTGCAAATCTTCTCATTATCATAGCTTTCCATGTCTAAGGATTTCAATAAAATAATCAGGTAATCCTTCAATCTTCTCTTTGATAAACTGAATAGATTAATTCTTAGCATCCATATGTGAAGAGTTTCCCCAGTTCTATTTTTTTTTTTTTTAGCTGCTCTTTAAATGTAAGTTGTGTAGCTAAAAGTGATTTCAAAGAGGCTGGAAAACACTTGGCAGTCTCTCCCTGACAGGGAGTAAATTTAACACCGGGCACATGGAAAATTTCAAGAGTCCTACTCAGTCATTCCTGGAGGTTGGTGACCTCTTCCTGTTAGATTGCTAGTGCTGTATCAGAAGCTGTAGGTAGGAGCTGTGGTTGAG
The DNA here is from genome assembly GCA_013400175.1 of Phainopepla nitens. Classification (NCBI taxonomy): domain Eukaryota; kingdom Metazoa; phylum Chordata; class Aves; order Passeriformes; family Bombycillidae; genus Phainopepla; species Phainopepla nitens. The sequence goes on along the minus strand of VXBQ01008792.1, from coordinate 626,657 downwards.
GAGAGAAGCCACCAGCTGACAGATGTCAGTTGTGGTAGGATTTGTTTGCCTAAACAGGGGGTGTAGTCCCGCTCAGATTGTGAGGAAATATCCCACAGGGCCTCAGCTGCTCTTCTGAAAGGTTTAGGTTCCTCTTATGTCCTGTGTCATATTCACCAGGCAGAAGAATTCAGTTCCTTAGGACACTTAAAATGGTACCTCTTTATTTTTTTTAATAATTGAATCTCAGCCTCTGTGCCATCCAGAAGAGTTATGGAATTTAAAAGCATCCTCAGAATGTTGCCATTATGCAGGGCCTATATCAGTGGTGAATTTTACCTGGAAGATATCCCAGAATAACCAACCAGAAGGCTTAGAGTCACACCTGTAAGTTATCTTACTAGTAAAGGTGTGGCTTGCTGATAATCTGTATAATCTATTGCATTTTCATCTCTGCTGTTGAAAGAGTTTTAATCCATCTAAAGTGTGCCCTGTCTATTCCATAAATTTTACTTTTTTTTTTCTAGGCACTGTTTTGTACTAAATCAAATTCCCAAGAGAAATCCAGCAAATTCATTTTATCAGCAAAGTTGTTGCAATTAACCAGACCTGTAATCTTGCCAAAAAAGATTAAAGGTTTATTTGACAAGGCCTACTTTCCACAAAACTTATTTGCTTGATATTATTTCTATTTTTACTTTCTAATGTTTGATTAATGAAATCCCAGATTAATTGTTCTATCAAAGAATTAGCCTAAGTGGCCTGCTGTTCACTGGTCTATTTCATTTCTCTCTTTTAACATATATGAATTGTATAAATGGCAGCCCTCCAACAATACAGATTGTAATTTAGATCTTTTTATTTTTTTCAAGAGATATTAGATATTAACATAAGCCATTTACAAAAAATCCATAGCTTATTTACTACTCTTGCAGAAATTAGCCTGTTGGTTTTAAAATGTTTGTTTTCAACACATACTGTTTAATACTGTCCTTTCCTGTGGAGGATGAGCCTATCTCCATTATTGCATATGCCAGGTAAATTTCTCTGCCTCCATCTAAATCTTGCTAGGCAAGAGTAAAAATCAGCACTGAGAAAAACAGATTTTGCATCTAAATGGATATAATGGATGGATGCAATTCTTCAGTGGCAACCAGGGAGCATATTTGGGGTTTTCTCTACTGTCTTTTAAGTCATCACTGCTTGTGAAAACATTTTCACAAAAGTAACACTATCATGAGCATGCACTGTGGGCCAACATGATGTGTTCACTTATGCCTAAGGCATAGGACAAGGAATTTAAACTCTTGGATTCCATTCATATCTCTCTGACTGGCATGAAAAATTATCTTTGCCTCAGATAATTGTAACACCTTGTGCTCAGTTTCTCTCTCATCTTTTTTTTCCAATTGTGCATTCACACTATAAACTCTTTGGGGCAAAGGTTATGCTGTGCAATCAATAATACCTACTGGGCTGCTATTAAAATTATGGGTTTAATGTGGTACCTCTGCACAAATAATTGATAATATCAATAACTGATAGCACAGGTGGTGGTACAACTCAGATGACCTTCCTTACGTCCTTACAGCTTTCATCTCATCCGAGAGCCCTCAAAACACCACAGCCAGTTTGTTACAGAAAACACATCTCAGCTGCTTGTTTGAAATTTTAATTAGAATGCAAAACAGATGTGATCCTTGCTACCTGCCATTTATTGGCTCTGGGCAATGATTTCTGTCCTCCAACAGCAACCTAAATACAAACTGTTTTATAAAGCCCAACCATGTCTGTAATTTATAATTTTATTTTTTTCCTTCCTTGCTCTTGCGCCATCTCATGTATAGCTTTATTTCCCTCTTTTCCTGTGTAAGTGTATTTACATTAAAAAATAGATATAATAAATAAAAATGGTGCATACGTATTTATAGTCAACAACTCAAGCTACCACAACTCCTTCTTCCCCAGCAGCCCAGCTGTACTCTCCCCCCATCTCTATCCTGCCACTAAGTGCTGGAACCTGCACTTCACTCCGGGTATTTTAAAGGAGCCTCTGCACCCAAACACATGGCTCAGCAACGTCTTTTTAAATAAAGGTCTGTGTAGGTACCAAAACAGTTGTAGATATGAATATGTGTATAAGACGAGTATGCAAAAGCCCAATTTGGAGATGACAGGAGAGATGCTGTGCAGCCACAGACTGATTCCTCAGAACATGCTCAGTGGGCTGCAAATGGAACTTTAGACCTTATACCCTTTACTAGAAGTAGAACTCATCAAGTTAGGATGAACTCTTCAGGAGGTAGGACTAACCTCCTCCCTTGTCTTCAAATGCTTTTCTTCTCAGTCTTCTCTCTTCCAACCCTTTGGCTTCAGCAGTATTTGCTTCAACTCAGTACTTTGATGGACCCAGCAGGCCACAGGCAAAGGTGACGTTTTAAGTATAGAAGATGTGAGCAGCACGCTAGGAGGCTATTACTAGTCTAAGAACTGGTCTGTATAACCTCATTCATTTTCAAGGGCTACTGGAATCAGTGAGAGCACTTGCATGGTCCAAATATTCACCAATTTTAGGGCTGCACATGCTATGCCAGAAGAGAGACATCATTCTGCCCTCTTATTTGTGCTGAAAATTGCTCTGATCTAAACCAGTCCCACTCTGTAAAAATGTTTGTCCTGATAAATAAAACTGACAGATTTTATATTCCTATAACATCAAACTGGCCCAGTCACTTCTGTGGGTTGACACAGTACTTGATTTTTTAAGACCATTGATTACTGGGCCCAGTCCTGTTTATCTTTATTGATGACCTGGAGAATTCCAAATGTTCTCTCAACATATTTGTGGCTGACACCAAATTGGGTGGGACTGTGGTTCTGCTGCAGTACAGGAGAGTTCTGCAGAGGGATCTGGATATGTGGGCTGAGACCAATGGCATGAAGTTCAACAAGGCTGAGTGCTGGCTTCTGCACATGAACCACATCACCCCATGCTCCTGTCTGGGGGAAGAGTGGCTAGAAAGCTGCCCAGCACAAAAGGACCTCGGGGTGCTGGTCAACAGTGGCTGAATATGAGCCAGCACATGCTCAGGTGGCTGAGAAAGCCATTGGCATTCTGGTTTACATAAAAAATGGCGTGGCCAGCAGGACCAGGGCAGTGATTGTTCCCCTCTACTTGGCACTGGTGAGGCCACATCTGGAGTGTCATGTCCAGTTCTGGGCCCGTCTTTACAAGAAGGACATTGGGGCACTGGAGAGTGTCCAGAGAAGAGCAATGGAGCTGGTGAAGGATCTGGAGCACAAACCCTATGAGGAGCAGCTGAGGGAGCTGGGGATGTTAAGCCCTGAGAAAAGGAGGTTACCTTATCACTCTCTACAACTCACTGAAAGGAGGCTCTGGGGATTGGCCTCTTCTCCCAGGCAACCAGCAACAGGATGAGAGGACACAGCTTCAAGCTGCACCATGGGAGGTTCAGATTAGACATCAGGAGGAATTTCTTCACTGAAAGGGCTGTCAAGCATTGAGACTGACTGTCCTCTGAGGTAGTGGAGTCATTCATCATCCTTGGAGGTGCTCAAGAAACAACTGGACATAGCACTTAGTGCTGCAGTCTAGTTGACAAGGTGATGATCAGTCAAAGACTGGACTCAATCTCAGAGGCCTATTCCAACCAAAATGGTTCTGTGATACCAACCTTTTTCTTGTAATTTGCTCATGTGCCTCAATCTGAACATGTGACCTATGTAATCCTACCCTCATCTATACATTGCAGCTCGAGCATGCAATGTGAATGCAGATCAGCGATGTACAAGTTCCCAAACTCATCAAATGTGTTTTTGATGACAGAGTAATTTACCATACTTTTTTTTCTCAAAATCATTTAAAAATATATATGAGTTACCAATAAATTCAAGATAAAATACAGAAGCTATAACCATTGTAAAGAAAATAATCTTTGGTTCAACAAGCAAGTTCTTAGAGAATTCCAAAAATAAAAGACAAAAAATGATTGATGATTAGACACCACATGGATGAATAAAGCATAAAACAGTAGCATGTTGATAAGAATGGTTGAAACAAGAGTAAAAAGTTCCCACTGTTAAAAAAAGTGCAAGATAATACTGATATTGGAGAGCCCCAACTGATATTCAAGTTACAAGAAGAGCTTATCAAAATTTCTGTATTGGACTAATTGAAGAATTCTGAAATATAGGCTGGATGGAGCAAGATTGGAGGTGTATTGAACAGGACAGGACAGAATAGGCTGGAGCTAGAAGGAATATAAGACTGTATCCTGGATTCAGAGCACACTTAGCCCAGACTTCTGTCTTCAACAGTGGTCACTAGTGGAATCCTAGGAAAAGCAAGAACAGGATAAGCAAGTATAATACTTTCTACTCTAACACTTGTCCATGGGTTTCTTGTGTGTTTTGTGTTTTGTTTATGTAGCAACACCAGTGAATAGCTCCACCAAGCTCCTCTCCCACCTCTCATTGAGTCCATCTAAACTCCTTGTACCTACAACATCCGTTGGCAAGGAGTCCCATGGATCTGTTACATGGAGAAGCACTTACTCTTGGCATTGCACCAGCAGTATCCCCTGGCACATCCTCAGAGTACATTTATCAAGAAAGAAGTGACTTAATCTTCCACAGTGACCCAGAAATTCCTGAGTGAACGATGTAAGAGATGCAGATTTGTTGTGATGAGAGTACATAGCACAAGTCACAAATGTGCACCTTCATCAACATAAGTAACAGCACCCAGCAGTAGCAACACTAACAATCCAAATAACTTAATGCTTTTATGACAAAAACACCTTTTTTTCTCACTTTTCTTGGACATTTGAAAAACTCAGCGAGCTATAAGGCCTGAAGCAAATTACCTTGTAATTGCACTGGGGCATCTCTGTTTGGTCTGTGGTTATCACAAACAAAACTGGCTGTCAAAAAACTCAATTTCCTCTGCTCAGTGAAATGCACTGCTCCATTTCTGAGGGCAATGATCTCAGCCAAGGGAAAGCTAATTGCTACTAGCTGCCACCTGAGATAAGACACAGCTACAAGTAACCCACTATGTATCAAATGGGCAAAGAAAGAGAGACACCACAGTTAATACAAAGTCATCAAATCTTATGAATCCTCTGTATCAACAAAATACACAATCGATTCAGTGCCCTACCTTAGGCAACAGAGTCTTAGACAAGTCCAACAGACTCTGTGGCCATAACACAGCAAAAATGCTTGTGTTTTTATCCAAGCTTCATAAATTTAGTTAGATGGCAAGCAAATGCAAACAGTTCTAGTAGTACCAGCACAGTTTGAAGAACAAGAAATTTTCATTAAGCTACTTGCAATCAGCCACAGCTGTTGGGCACTGTGACCATGTGTAGGTGCCAGTTTATTCCAGCTATGACAATATTGCCTAAAGAAGGACTATTTTGCAGCCACTAGTCTGTCTTCCAGTAAACTTCTTCCTAATACCAGGGGTTTGGCACCACTTATTGAAAGTAAAATCACAGATAGTAATTGCATTTCTCCCATCAAGAATTTCAAATATATTTTCACATTTTATATTAATCAGTAATAACAGAACATGATGAGCATTTATGGATGAGCCAAAGAAGCAGATAAATAAATGAATAATGAAGAAACCCAGCCAAACAAAGTCTAGACTGATACGAAACCACATCTCAACAGTGATTCATGTACATGTAGTCAGACTCTGCTACTCAGCAGGATCTGTGAGTATCAGAGCACACAATATCCACGGACAGGATGAGATTCAGATATCAGGAAAGCATGAGCTGCAAATGGCAATTTCTCACTGACACCTTAAACAAAGTGTAATTCTTATCTCAGTCTGTTCAAATTAGTCCTGCAATGAGAACATGTCCTTGAATAAAACAGATCAAGGAATTTTTTTTTTTTCTTTTAAGCCTGGTATTGTACCTAGGACCATAAAATGATTACGACACTGGTCGAAGGCGGTGGATCAATGAAAACTACCAGTACATGGATGACAGAGGATAACGCTAATTACCCATAAACGAGATTCAAAAGTCAGTCATGGGGGTATGAAAATGAAATCACGTTACTAAAAGAAATTGCTATTCACAAGAGTAGCTGACCAATAAGTAATTTTTCAGTTAAGGATTAGGAATGGGGAGCCAGGGCAGGAGACAAGTAGACTGGAGGATTGAATAGTTCTGCTGAGCTAAGCACAGATATTGCTGCAGTCCTGGAAACTTTTTCCATTTAAGAGGACATCATGCCATGGGCCTCAGATCAGCTTATGTCTCTCAGTTGATTTTCCAGCAATTTGATTAGAACAAATCTTTCATGGCTCTGTATTACTTCATGTGTTATCATCAGGGTAATCCTATGTGTTTCCAGCTTGCTCTGTTGGCTTAATAAGCTCTCAACCTTTTCCCTCAAGGAATCTCAACCACAAATGTGAGAGCCCTCCAGGGTATCACCTTAAAGCGGTTACAAACTACTTGTTCATCTGTTTGTGTAGCAGCCTGAGCTGCTCTTAAATCCCATTGAGATGATTAAGCACTCAGCACGTCAGGACAACCAGTCTGTGTGCAGCATGTGTGCAGGAGCATGTGGAATTTGGCACGTGCCAAGGCCTCCTGCTGATCCTGCAGCACAGAAGAGCAACCAAGCCTCAGTTCTATTTGGTATACAAAAAATGTCCTCAGCAAACAAACAAAAAACCCCTCCAAAAAGCCTAAAATACTGCAATGAAAACTAGTAGATACCTCTGAGTATGTTGGCTTCCAATTTTTCCTCACAGATTTCTCAGACGTTAAGAAAGATTGTGAAACTTCTTAAGCTTTGCAGAGCTGTTTGAGAACAGCAAACAAAATGCACTACACTAGTGAAGAGGACAATCTATGCTTTTTGACCTGTACTACTGGACCAAGCTGGAATAAGGCTGCTCCCAAGCATGAAGTTGTTCAGATATTAATACAGGACATATATTCCAAAAGTGTCACTCACCGACTCTGAGTCCCATTCCCCTCATATCACTGCCAGTGCAGAATAATTCAGATGACCTGAGAAGAATGGAAGTGTAAGTCAAGAAAAATTTTCTCTTTGAAGGAGTCAAAGCACCAGCTGTGTCTTCAAACATCCATAACCCTGATGATTTTAGTGACTATAATTGGATGAAAAGAGAGCAATATTGACTTTGTGTTCACTAATAGAATCCTCTTTCCTCATTGCTCTTGACAAGTTGCAGATCCACCAGGAGTTGTACAGGAGACATCATCTGCAGCAGCTTGGGGTTTGGTGGCTTGCTTTTTTTGTCTTTATTTACCCAGTGCCACTCATTAAACCTAAGATGCAAACAAATAAATTATTCCTATCACACCAATTATACACTCCATAATGAAGCCAGAGAGCACAAAGCTGTCAGAAAGCCCTTTCTTTGTAAAGACTCTGCAGCAGTTTTATTTCAGAGTTTCTTTCTCTTAGAATTTCTTTATGGGAGTTCTCCATTCTGTGTTAGTAGTGACACCTGGCTAGCTGCTTGCTAAGGCAGAAGTAATTTTAATTTATATTTCTCCAGAGTTTCTAGTCCCTTCCTGTTGAGAATATCTGTATCTATCCATATTTTTGCTTTTTTAGACCTAGTCTTGAAAAACCGATGCATCTCAATAAACCTGTTTTCTGTGATGTCTTCATTGACTGCTGCATTTTTACATGAGGAATGTAATCTTATTCATCTGTTCAAGACCTATTAAAAAAATTACCTGAGTTACTGGTGCTACAGTGTGCTGCAACCCTACATGGTTGCTCATACAATAAGTAGGGATGAGGAGGGCATCCAGCCATCAATGTTGAACACTTTTGTGCTTTGGATTTTTTGTCTTTAGCACACTGTGGATACCTAGAGGTGATTGGAATTGTTGCCTGGTATTTGGGAAAGCTGTGGGATGGTGTTTCTAACACAATGTCAGGAGCCAGGTAAGTGGGGGAGTGATAAGGAGAGTCTGGTTTACTCCACATGCAGGGCATCTGCCTATATGAAGAGAGAGAAGAAAATACTCTGCTTCCTCCAAATGATGTTAAACATTGCCTGTTTCACCCGCCGTGCAAGCAGGAAGACCAATAAGAACAATTTTCTGTACAAGACATAATCACATCTCTAAGAATCAGTGCCTTCCAGCATCTCTTTGGGAAGTGGTTCTTCATATAACCCCTCGTTGTGGAGGACAGACCGCACCTAAGGAGCACCTCACAGCTATTAAAGACACTTGATTTGTGCCTTCTTCAAAATGCTGTTCTCCTACTAAAAGAAGTATGAACTGAAGGCTTACTTAAGCTTGAGGTCCTATCAAAATCTGGTATTAAGGTGGAAACATTTCTAATAATTCAATTTCCACAGCACCAACTTGATTTTCATAACACAGTTACTTTTACTTGGCCTCTAAATTGATTAGAGGAGTGTTTGGTGCTCTCAGTATTTGGAACCAAATTTCACTTCTGCAGAAAAGTAAGTGTTCTACTCTACTAAGAGATCCTTTGATTATCTAGCTGGAGAATGACTCCAATTTTCTCCATATTTTCTATCTCTTCTAACATCTCCATTAAATTTTATGGAATCATTCACTTAATGACGTATTGCTTCCATTTTGTCTTTCTGCCTTCTACATCTGCTTCTCACTTTAGGACAAACTGTCCTGTCACAGCAGAATCAAAAGACCTGCAGCTAACAAAATAAAAAAAAACTCAGACTTTGAATCTCAGTGATTCAATAAGCTTTACAAGGCTCAAGAATTTAAATCTTTCTTTTCAAGCAAAGCATTCAATCACTTTGTTCCCTTGCTTTGCTACTGATCCTAAATAACACTAAATCCTCACAGTTACAGTTTTCTGAAAAGCAAGGTGGAGGTTTTATTATTTCCTCCAGAAACAATGTGACTTTGCAAGATTGTGAGAAAACTGTTGGTCTACCTCAGGCTTAGCATAACTTTGGGGGAAAGCCTCAGATGATTTCTTAAAATCCTATAATTTGGGTTGTTTTCCTCAACATCATATTCTCTAGCAATTGAGCTGGAAGGACTGACATAGCTTTGCTTATTTCTGAAATTCTTAATTTTGGTTTAAAACAAAGTGCTAAAATGTACCATTTTTGATTCTCTGTCCCACCTGAAAATAGAATCATAGAATGGTTAGGTTTGGAAGGGACCTTAAAATTCATTTTGTTCCAAACACCCTGTCATGGATTTATTCAGATCCCCATAGTCACTCAGATCCAACCTGGCCTTGAACACCTTGAGGGATGAGGAGTCCACAACAAAAAAATAAAATTCATTTATTTATTTTATTTTTAAAATAAAATTAACTGTTTAAATTAGTAACATTATAAAGTTATTATATATACATAAATCTATAATAATTTAATTATCTTATTTCTAATGTACATTTTTTACATTTGTTGGAGATCCTCAGCATCCATGTCCTCATTGAATCATTGACTTGTTTGGGTTGGAAGGGACCCAAAGATCACCTAGTCCCAACCTCCTGCCATGGGCAGGGACACCTCCCACCATCCCAGCTTGCTCAGAGCCCCATCCAGCCTGGCCTTGAACACTTCCAGGGATGGAGTACCCATAGCCCCTCTGAGCAACCTGTTCCAGTGCTTCACCACCCCCTGAGTAAAGAATTTATTCCTAACATCTTTTCTAAACCCACTCTCTTTCAGTTTAAAATCACTGTCCCTTATCCTGTCACTGTCTGTCTACATACAAAGTCACTGTCCCTCCCTTTCATAAGACTTCTTTAGGTACTGGAAGGACAAAGTGAGCTTGTCCTTTTCCAGTTTGAATAACCCCAAATATTTCCATCCCTCTGATCATCTCTGTGGCCCTCCTTTGGGCTTGCTCCAGAGTTGTATGTCATGGCCAATGCTAAGCGTTAGGGAAGAGTGTCTTCTGTGCGGAAACCCATATTACCAGTCCTGAATTAACTTGCAGAGCTTGCAGGGGATTGTTATTTATGAATTATCACACCCAAAATACATCCCAAATCTACTGTGGGCTTTCAACTCGCATGAAGGTCCATTCTTTGTTCCTGAATGTTATTGTTGTAAGACTTGATTTGGAAGTATTTTACATGATGGTTATACTGACTTTTTGGACCATCTCTGGTTCAGGCATTTGCTGAAAAGGAGAATGTGACTACTGCAAAACGGATCCAACCTCCTCCCTTCATCCAGCCAGATATAAAATCACACAAAGCAGTGGATTGGAGTGAAATCCAAGCCTGCAAAGGAAAAACAGAAGTCAGTGGAGCTCTTCCCCACTCTGATCACCATGACGTGGAACATTGCTAACTGAGGCATTAGAGAAAGGTGACAGTGACATCCAGCACTGGCAGTGGGGTGAGGATGAAGCTGAGACTGCTGGTTTTGGAGCTCTTGAAGAATGACATGGTCATTTAACCACTGCTCTAGCTTCCCTCAACTGCTACTTATCTCAGGTTCATCTAGGGTACTGAAACAGCCCCTTGTGAGGTTAGTTTTATTTCCATCTGCTGGGAAGGATGTATAAATTTTGGAGTGAAGCCTCTCTCATGTTCTGAGTTCACAAGGATATGAGATTAATTTACAGTCCTTACAGACATACAACTGATAGTTTTGACTTATGTTTGTGGCATACAATGTAAATGTTAAAAAGGAAAATGTTAGTTCAAATTGGAAAGTGAAAGTATGCTTTTTGGTTTGTTGAAACAAAACAGGCTGGCATTTGCAAAGAAAAATAGTTCAGTTCTGGAAAGGACAAAGGAAAATGCTCTTGTTTTTGAATGGACTCTTTCTCTTTAATTATTCTTTTAATGAAGCTTGAATCTTCCAACTATAACCAAATGCATGCATAGTTTCAACCTCGACAAATAAATTTTGTCAGGTGCCTATTTATAAAAAAAAAGTCTGAAAATATGTCTTGTTTTTCTAGCTACCACTTAGTCTACAAAGCTAATATCTCATTCCTTTGTCTGACACAGCAGCAGGTAAGAGCTGGGATATGAAATACCCCATGCTGCTCAACACTGCTTGGTCCCAGAAAATTGCTGTTACCTCGACAGCAGCTTTTGTCCAGTCCTCTCCAAGCTGCTCAGGGGAAGCTTAATTAAGGTTTACAGTAACTCTGTAAGGTAAATGAATATTACTATCATTTTGCAAAGAAGTCAGCCAAGCCAAAAGAACAAAAACAAAAACTCTGCCTAACATTAAAAAAAATATAACCACATATATGAAAGTCAGGAGAAGAATTGCAAGAATCAGAGTCATGAGCTCCAAGTACTAGCACCAGAATAAGCTGACAGTTTATATAAAAATTCTCATGCTCATTAGGTTAATCATCTGCAGAAATCCTTTTCCAGCAGCTTCTTTCTCTGACTATTGTAGCTTTCTCTATGCCTTGTGTAAGAGGCCTCTGGCCATAATTGGCAGTCTGAGCTACCACTAGAATATTGTTGAGAGTATTTTTTGCTAATTGCAAACATTACCAACTTTATATGCTCATTCAGGTAATAAAAGCCCCTGATTTCTATTTACCAGAAAGCTGATGAGCAGACAGCCAAATGATGTCATTTCCACACCGGGGAGTTTGCTGCCCTCTGCATCTGTCCATTGTAGCACCAAAGCCATTCTGCCTCTTGAACACTCAGGGATATTGTTAGCCACGAGGCTCTACTTATTGACAATTTCATCCTTTATCCCAGATGTTCTTAAGGGGAGTATCTTTCATATTTGAAAAATGTCTAAGAGGTAGTGGAAGCTCTGGCAAATACAAAAGAAATATTCCTCTAAAACAGTACAGTTGCCATACGGATAGCATTTAGTTGAATGCAGGTTCTAACCAACAACTGAGCTGACAAGAGCTGTGTGCTTGGCTATCTGGAATATCACGTTCTCAAGACAGTATGTTTTTGTTCTCTATGACTATGTACTAAACACACAGAAGTACTGTCTAAGGGGTCATTAATATTTTGATTAACTAACTTTTCCACAGCCAGCAAAGTTTGAAGTGACTGTGGGTTTGCAGGAGAAACAAGGCCCACGCATAATAAATGATATTTCCCCGGTATTCTCTTGATGAGAAAGACAAGTCTGAATCTATGACTGACAATGAAAACCCTGAACTTTATTGGAGCAAGCTGGGCTCAGAATCCAGGTCCTATACCATGCTGCCAAGGCACAAAATGTTTTATATCTGCCTTCAAATATCATATCTGTCATTCATTGCACAGGATTCTTGGAGGGCTTTATTGACATTAACAAACATAACCTACACAATCTAAGTGTGGTGTCATCACTGGCACTTCAAGGGAGCTGTGAAAAAACAGTTCTGAGCTTTGGCTTGCTGTGAATATCATTAATTGGTTCTTTAGTTGCTTTATTCTCTTAAGGACAGACAAGTGGGAAGTTCAGAGAACTGAAAATTAACAGTGATGGATCTAAGAGTCAATAGAAGAATTCATTTTATATGCCCATTAGGAAAGCAAGCTGTGAAATCAGCTTTTGGAGATAGGAATCAAAAAATGTGTTTCTCTTAAATTTTGGCAGATCATTGACAATGAGAAAAGTAGGCTTACAATAAAACTCAAGGCATCCTCCGGTCCAATTTCTTGATATGATGCAGGAACAAGAATTATAGCACCAGATCTGTAAGGGATATACGCATGCAGATGTTCACCTGGGCTTATCACACTTACAGGTACATTCTGCTCACTGACATCATTCAGATGCCACTCACATGCCACCAGTATGTTTACATTTTCATTCCTCTCAGGAAGGTCTCCTGCAATTACTAAAGAACAAATTAAGTGCACACAGCTGAGGAGATGCACTTAGGAGACCAACCCAGGATACAAAAACACATAAAGAATAAACTACCCCAGTACAAATGAATGTCAAAAACCTAAAAATAGTTATTGCAAAAGTAATTAGGTGAAACAAACAAGGCTCAAAGTAAAACAGCCCTAAATGAGCTGTAGCTGGAATTGCTGAAACGTGCCAAGACTTGTGTGAATAAAGATAGCAATAATAGGACAGAGCCTTTGTGCTTGGCTAATAAATCAAAGGGAAACACAATTCCCAGACACATGCATTAACCACTGTATCTGTTGAAGACATAATGCCATATATGAAATGTGCCACTGAATACATTAAGCAATAGAAAGATAATTCAGTAGACAAAGGGATGTCAGATATCCAGCTGTCAGCTGATCATAGATATTGACTTCGGCTAAGTATACATCACAAAATATAAGGGAGTAAATAAAACAAGACACCTCTCGGAGACCAAAATTATTACTTTATCACCCAGAGATTATCAAGGAATAGGACGTGTTGAGTTATTGTGTTGGGTTGTGATGTCAGTATTTGATCTATAGTCATAGACACAGCTGAGTAATAATAGTGTCTCACATAAGGGTGAAAGAGGTGACTGAGGATGGTAGGACACTGGAATAGGTTGCCCAGGAGGTTGTGGATGCCCCATCCTGGCAGTACCTACAGATCATAGAATCATCAAGGTTGAAAGAGACTTTTAAGATAATCCAGTCCAACCATCAACCCAGCACCACCACTGTAACCCCCAAATCACTAAAAACACGTCATCCAGTGCCAGATCCAGGGGCCTGTTAAGCAACCTCTATGGCTGGTGACACCAGCACCTCCCTGGGCAACTTTTTGCAATGCCTGACCACTCTAATAGTGAAAAAAAATTTTCCTTATATCTGATCTGAATCTCCCCCGTCTCAGCTTATGACCATTTCCTCTGGTCCTCTCACTGCAGGCACAATAGAAGAGACTGGTCCCCACCTTACTACACCCTCTTTTCAGGCAGTTGTAGAGGGCAATGTGGTCCCCCCGAGCCTCCCCTTCTCATGACTAAACAAACTCAGCTCCCTCAGTTCTTCCTCACAGGACATGTTTTTGAGGCTTTTCACAAGTCTTCTTGTCTTTCACTTGACATGCTCCAGTATCTCCCACATCCACTTTAAAGTGAAGGACCCGGAACTGGACACAGCACCTGAGGTGTGCCCTCACCAATGCCAAGTACAGGGGACAATCACTGCCCTGAGCCTGGCCATGCTATTCTTCATACAGACCAGAATGCCATTGGCCTTCTTGGCCACCTGGGCACACCGCTGGCTCATGTTCAGTCACTGTCAGCATGCACCCCCAGGTCCAAGCCTGTAGCGCTACATGGAGTTATTGTAGCCAAAGTGCATCACCTAGAGGTTTCCATAGGCATTAACATCCCTGGCCAAGACTGTTATGTGCCATAAAACCAATAATTCATCCCAATAATTCATCAGGTTCAGGTCTGGTGGCCTGAAGAAGTACCAGTAAGTCACTTTTTTTGCTGGGTCTCCAATAAAAACAATTCAGATAATTTCACTACTGAACACTATCTCCTCTTCTGAGTCCAAGATCTCACACAATTTTTCAAGGAGGAATGACAGAAGAGATTTTACAAATATTTCCTAGTTGTATTTATTGTGTCAAATGTGCTAATTAAAAAAAAAAAAAAGTGAGGACACAACAATGTAACAAAAACTGTATTAAAATAAATGGCTCAAATATATACATATATTTTTAATGTCTTTAGAATTATTGACTCTGCTTTTCTTCAAAGCTTAACTTTCATAATGAGTCTTTATCTCTGTTTCCTTTCTTCTTGTCCTCATTTCTGACATACTCTTTCTATTTCAAATCTTCAGCATGAGAACCAGAAATGTGATTATCACTTCATCAGTCTACAAAGACAAAATGAAAAATAAAAGCAGCATTCCTAAGAAAATAAATAGCCCACTGATAGTATATTCCAATTAATTTGCTCAGTTACCTTCAACCACCTCAATACAGAGGTCTTGTTGTATTTCAGTTGTCTTTCTTGCCTCCCCCCACACCTGTCTCACCTTCCCTTTGATTTTTTGAACTTTCTTACCTTTCCTCACATACATTGCAGCCCGACTTTTTGTTTGACTTCTGCAGGCGATTCCACATCAGGCATAATATCTCTGCAAATGACAAGCAGCACTGGTAGAGATGGCTGCCATAATGATAAAAGATCTTTAATTCAAAACCCTTCTGAACCTTGTTTCCTAGGTTTCCAAGTTTGGCAAGGTTGAAAAAAAATAATTGGCTCAGATCCTTGTCACAGAATCCTCTAACCTGACAGTTGCTTTGGAATTCCATCCAAATCCATTCAAATTCCATCCACCTGAAATTGGATTCCATTCCATCTAAAGCCAGAAAAAGACGTAGCTAACAGACACAAGTGATAAAATTTAACTGAAAATTTTGTAAGATGAAAAGTGTTTCTAGATAAATAGAAATTTTTCTCAATCCATATTTGATGGAAATTATTGGGTTGTTTCACTTGAACCATATAATCTAACACCTGCAATTTAACCTTGCCAAATTTATCTTTTTAATTATAATGATATGCAAAACTAGAAAATTTCCCCAATATAATGGACAAATCAACATTTTTTGAATACGAAAATGTATTTTCTGATTGACTATCAAAAATACATTACAGACAAGATTTTACATTTAAAAACAGTGTTAATAGCAAAAGTCTAACTCTATGCTGGTTCTCCTCAAGAGAGCAGACCTTGGCCTGTTCAGGGTCCTGCTGGGAAGAATACCATGGAGACTGCTCGAGAGAGAAGAGAGGTCCAGGAGAGCTGTATGATCTTCTAGGATCAGCTCCTCCAAGCTCAAGAATGGTCCATCCTGACGAGCAGCAAAGGAAGCAGAGGTGGCTGGAAGCCTCCACGGATGAGTAAGTGGCTCATGACTAAACTGAAACATAAAGGGGAAAGGTACAAAAGGTGGAAGCTCAGTCAGATGCCCTGACAGGAATGTCAAGGCTCTGCCAGAGCATGCAGGGATGGATGAGATCAGGAAAGCCAAAGAACAGCTAGAATTTAATCTGACAAGGGATGTACATGAAGGACAACAATAAGAGTTTTTAAAGGGATATCAGCTATGTTTGTGAGCATGGGAAAGCTAATATATCTTCCCTTTGGAGGGATAGATTAGTGTCAAGAGAAATAGAAATACACAATGTTCTCAATGATTAAATGGAAAGGGACAATTTGAATGTTATCAAAATTAAGGCTTCAGTAACATCCTCCAAAATATTTTCTAATTTGCTTTTAATCTGAACTTTAGAGTAGAAATATCTAATATCTGAGAGAGAAGACAGAATTTCAAAATGCAATAATTTCCCAAGAAAGAAATTTCCAGGGTTTGAATGCTAATTTTTTTACTTTGACTACAGTCTGAACTTTCTATGTGGATCAAAATTTAATCTACAATTTTGTGTTTTGTGGATTACACTTTTAATTTTTTCAGCCACAAATGGTCCTAAAACACAGGCTAAAATATGTGGGTAATTTCTTATAATCTTTCAGAAAAAGTTCCATTCCTACCCCTTGATTTGGAACAAAACTTTAAAATTCCCAGCTTAGAATTACTAGAGAAAGGGCTTTTTGTCACCCCCCCAGAAAATTTATCTGGCTCTGGGCAAGTAATACACCTTTGAAAAAGTTAAAATTTATCATTTCCTAATTGTTGAAGTGACTGGTTTTGCAGCCTGTCATTTTGGAAAGTCTTTGTCTTTTTTTTCCCCTGCAATGTAGTTATTGTAAAAACTGTGTAAATGCAACCAGAAATTGCAAGATTTTAGACAAATATTCTAACTTACCATAAAATTAAGGCCTCAATAGTGATACTAACTCAAAGGGTATCATGAATTAAAGTTGTGTTGATCTTCTTGGCTACAATACAAACAAAGCTTGTATAATTACAGAAGTGGCTTCTGAGCAGTTCCATGTGCAGATATGTTTACAGGTGCATAAATAAAGAATCTCACCTTACAATAAGGTGTCACCCTTCCTCCCTCTCTTCCTTGAAGTTGGTTTTTTTTTTTGTGGAAGAGGTTTAAAGATTATTATTTCAAGTCTGGTGCAGTAAGTACTCACAGCCTTTTTACAGTCGCATACACTCTCAAATGTGCCTTCAGTCTCAGGTGCACTTACACTCTCATCATTCCCATCTCTTGAAGAGCAAGAAATTATTTACTGAGTGAAAGAGGTTCTCCACAATCAAAAGAAGATATAAAGACAAAGTCAGAAATCATGTTCACCTATTAGAGACCAAAATATGAAACAAAAAGCAACCAATTGCAAAATAACCACTTAGAAAGCAGAAAAACCATTTTTCATCTGTAGCACTGAATGTGTTTTACAAGCAAAGCCAGTGTCTTTACGCTCATTTAAAAAAGAAGTAACTAAAGAAAAAAGCATGCAGAAATGAAATGGAGAAGGCCACAGCTGATATGACAAACAGGAAAGAAAACTCAGATACAATCACTGGGTAATGCTGTCTTTCTAAAGAGGAAATGCAAAGGTGTCAACTGGCATCCCCACCATCAACAGCAGGCAGCTCCCAGACACAATGTGATGTAAGGGACATATATCCTGGAAAGACCAACTTCTCATCTGGGGTTAGACAGGGATTAGAAAGCACAGACCACATAAATCACAATAATCTCCAGGAGAATCTTTTTGTATTTCTCAGAAACTCAGTAACAGCTGTCAGTTTGACAGCACTTTGGGGATGCAGTGGAGCAGGTCAGGTATGTCTGCTGAGGATACAACTGGCCTGCAGAATTTCAGCATAAAATCTGTGAAGCTGGTTGAGTAAACAGCTTCTCTCAGTCAAGGGTGAGATAAGAACTTCCTTATCTCGGTGAAGAAAGTTTAGTAAATGTAAATAACATTTTTGTGTTAGCTTTTTTCCATGCAATGAACTGCAAATCAGTCCAAGAATAATAATATTTATATGCTCATATGCAGGCAGAGTAGCATCTGCATACAATTTTTAAATGGGACACTAAGATTTGTCACTTTAGCTTTCTTCTTAACGGCTCTTTTTCGCATTAATCAGAAAAGTAGTAGGGTTTCATTTCTATTGACCATGTGCTTTAAAGAGTGTAAGATACCATCCCCATCTTAAAAGGACAGAAACCCAAGACGTATTAGAAATTCCCTACTGGAAGGGATTTTTTTCCCTTTTACCCCTTATCTTGTTCCACTATTTTTCGATGCTCCTGTTCTAGTCCTCATCAAAAGAACAGGAGAACTGTTTTCATAGGCAAAACTTGAAGTTCTAGCTTCTAACCAGAACTAGGTTTATTTCACTTAGCATTGTACTGGTTTTATTCATCAAGGGCTTTCTTCCTCACTCAGCTTTTGGACAAGCATCTCCACCACACACTCACTTCGGAAATCCCCAGTGCTGCAGCTTGGCAGTCTGATAAGCCCCCTATATATAACTGCAGATATCTATCTCTGAGAACCATCTTGCTCCTAACTATAACCTCATCTTCCACTGGATAAAAGCAAAAAAACCCTTCGTAATTTTGTCCTTTGTTCTCTGAGAGTGTGGTTTTCTTTCATTAGAGTTTCTGTGTCCCACCTGCAATTAAATCATCTTTATTTTCAAAGCCACATACCAGGGATGAAATTTCTAACAGCCTTTATAAACTGAAACCAGTCGGTGATTAGCATACCTTTATCTGACCAATCACCATGTGTGTCAATTTTTCTTTTAAATCAAGCAGTGATGAGGAGCATGACTCTTAGAAATAATCAGGATAAAGAAGCACAGGCTCTCCATGACTCACTGTGGGACTTTAATCTTTTTTTTTTATGAGCTGTATTAGATTACAGGCACTGAGATTTCTAGAAGTATCAGTATGCCACTGCTTGTGTCTACAAATTATTATTAATTTCACCTATCTGCTTAATTAGATAGTCAGTGCTCAGAGAAATATCTCAAAGTCTCATTTTCAGTGGTGCTTTTTATTTACAATGCCCTGGGAAGGTAGCATACTTCAGGCAACATAATTATCTCCTGCAGAGGGGTAGAAGTTAACTGACTAAGGGAGACATCCAAGGCCACAAAATGAAATCTATTGCCAAGTCAGAGTTCAACCCAGATGATCTGGATATTATTAAAGTTCTCTGTGGATTGATCAAGTAATTGATGTTTTCCATTTAATCTAGTTAGCTATACAGCACACATGGTGACTAAGTACTTGAGTTTTCAGTAGAACAACATGTTTTCTATGTATATGAGTTAGGTGGGGTTTAAGACTAGAAAACAGCTCTAATATAATGATAAAAAAAAAAAATCCACATTTTCATTTTCCAGGCTTGAAAGCAAGTTTGAGTAGCTCTGATGATGACCACATAGAGGACAGTTTGGGTTGCCAAATGAATTTTGATGGAGTTGCTTTTATGTGGCAGGCAACAGAGAGGAGGCAGAATCTGATTTAATTTCCTAATATAAATAAATACCTAGTGACCAGAGGCAAAAAAACTAGAAAAAAAATTATTTATAATATGTAGTATTGCAGAAAGCCACGGCCCTCCCAAAACCTGCGAATGCAGTAGTCCAGGATAAGTTCCTTTCCAGGAAATAATTGTTCATTTGACAGACCATCAGTACCCAGCTTTAATAGACCTAATTTACAGACTAACCTCATGAGGGAGGATCTAGAAAGACTAAGAACACATTATGAATAAAAACTTTGATGCATGCCTGTAAAGAATCTGGGACTGAGGCACTATGAGATCAGAATAATCCCAAACAGAGGAACTGCCAAAAAGAGGGAAAAAATATCTAGTGGACTGTCAAAGAGAAAAAGAAAACAATATGAGAGAATTCAGCAGACGTGATTGGAGATTAGGAAGAATAAACTGACACACCACCATGAAACATTCAGACTTCACAGTGAAAAGGACATCATATGAATAAAGACAGATTTTTGAATTAGCAATAAATTGTGGAAACAGAGATGGAATAAAGCTACTTAACCTGTAAGCTAGGCCCCATCCTGAATCAGTAACTCTGTTAAATTCTTGATTCTGAGAAGAATTTGCAGCTTGACTATATCCCAAACTGGATATGCAGCCATTTACTTCTCATAATGATAACAGTGCTGACATTCTTGCCACCTTAAATAATCTGTAGTTCACCTTGTTAAAAGTCTGTATTGATCTCTTCAGAGAAAGAGCACAAGAAAACAAGCATACATAGAACAGAAAAGTCAGTAAAAATCACTCCTTAACTCTGCTTGGAGACATGTAAACTGTTTTTCACGTACTTATGAGAACATTTAACTTTTTGTTCTTTCAGACATTGTCATCATAGGAAAATATTTTTGGCTTTCATAAAATTCCCCGGGTTTCAATCTCTCAGGTGAGTGAAACACAGTCACATCCTGCAGCAAGGAAAACAGTACCATTCCTCTCCTACAGCTCTAGAACAGTTAACTACCACCACTAGTTTCATTCCAGAGCTGATGAATGCGGTTCTGCATGGATCTGTCTCTTCTGGGTTGGGTCAGAAGGATGGAGAAGGAACCTCCATTAAATGCTCCTTCCTAAGAATTTCTGTTTGCCTGAAAACTCTTGGATCCCCACTGACTGAAATTTTGCACAGATTTCAAAGCCTAGAGGAGAAAAAACAAGAAAAAGCCTTAATTACTCCCTTTGGAAAATGACAGGGGTCTTTAATTTTAATTGATTTGCATAATATAAGCTTAATTTTTAATTTCAAAATGCTTTCCAGAATGATATGTTATATATTTAAGTAGGAATTGTGAGGAAGGCTAAGAATAAGAGAGATTTAAAGCTGTGAAGCTAGTGGGGGAGAAGCCCGACTGCTGCACAAACACTGGCCAGCAACATGAGTTAATGTATACAGTGAACCTGATAGCAGAGCAATAATTTTCATATCAAGATGTAATCTGATATTTAATCTTTTACTGAAGGCAGTTTGTTCTACTTAACTATGAAAAGCTCAGAGCTGAGGTAAAGTTATCTACAGTGATTTGAATGGGAAGTTCTCTCCCTGTAACAAACAGCTATCAGAGCTCAGGTTTTGGTTTGCATTCGGTGTACTTCCCTCATCTTTCTCCAGCTTCAGCTTTTTGTTATGAAGTGCCATCTTCCCCTCCTGGACATTTGATTTTAGTAAGAATTGGGATGTTTGTGTGTCTCTTCAAGCAAGGTCACAGTGCTCAGAATACTGGGATACTGAGCACGCAAACCTTATATCAGCTCCCCACTGGTCACCCCACAGTTCAGCTGGGAGATAAAGAGAGATTTTCCAGCCACTATCAGATTTGCAATTAACAGAATCTTTCTTACTGTCCTTTGGTTTTTACTTTCTTCTCCCAGAAGTAAAATGTACCCCCAGCACATACGGATTAATAACTCTCCAATGGGGATTTTTTTTCAGGTGGCTTTAACATTAACTAGAGAAGCTATTACATATTGACTTCAGTCAAGCGGCAGTGATTTTAATTAACCTTCATCCCATGTTAAACTATGTTGGTAGGTCAGAGAGGAAATTCAGCTCATTCTCGCCTTGTTCTTGTGTGTCACACATTTATGACAGAGCAAACAAGGTGTGTGGTGAAGAGTAAGTCCTCTGATGGGCAGACACATTCCCTGCTCAAGACAAAGTCAACTGGATCTTTTTGAAAAACACTATCAATGGATGCAGTTGTAGAAATACATGTTTATTCTACTTCCTAGAATTTGTAATGTCTGGGATTAAAAAAACAGGTGGAGCTCTGCCCCTGTAATTAACCTGTTTAAACTGGCAGCTTTATGGCGCTAAACAGAACTCTGACTCTTAATCAATTCACAAAGAAACAATTGTTTACAGGTAAGCAGGATAGTCTGAGATATTGATGCTGGGTTTAACTGTTCACTCTATCACACATTTCTTTGTGCATCACTGATAAAATCACTGAGACTTTGTGTGTCTAAGGTCAGTGGAACAAGTATAAAAAAGAGTTCCTTGTTTCTGGAATGGGTAGTGACAAAATCTGAGGTTTCCTAAGGTGCACAGACATACCTAGCGTAAATATCTCTCAAAGAAGTTAAACCAGGGCTGTTAGTTTATTTTTTAAAATCACTTATGAGCATTTCCAGTGTTTCCTCTTCTGCTGACAGCAATAGCAAAGATCCATGTGACTAAATGCACTAGCATCCTCCCCTTCATCCTTTGGGCTCTTTCCTGTCAGTCCATGACTGATGTGTGTATGAAGAGTCAGAGCCTCTTAAGCATGGCAGGAGGAATAATTGCTTTGGTTGGTAGAGCAACTCAAAAAGCTTTTATGGAAAAAAAAAAATTAATTGAGCTGTCTACTCAGCTTCTCACTACACCTCCCACCTCTGCAGGAGCAACAGTGCCTCTAAGACCAAACAGCTAGAGAATACTTAAGGGCCACCTGTGTAGCCTTTCACCATTGCAGAAATCCAGGTCTCTGTCAGAGTTGCTATGACTCTGACATCAAATTTCCCAAAATCTCAAATAGCCAAAATCCTTACATTTTTTCCAAAGCAAAGGAAGAGGATTTGGCTGAGAGCATCCAGTTTCACATCTGACACATAGCAAGCATATTTGGCTCTGTTGTTCCTCTTTAGTTAATATTTTTTATTTCAAAGGTTGAGGACCTATGATGTCCTTTTAGAAAATACAACTATTTATTGAGTTTTTTCCATGTCCAGAGGTCAAAAATTATCTGCTAAATTCAATTTCATTGACTTTTTAAATTTACTTTCAGGAAAGAACATTATGTGGAATTCCCCCATCAGCTACCCACATCTCCAGGAAATTTCAATTATATGTCATACCTCATGTCTGTTTTTATTTTGCCCTTAGAAATCAGCTGATCTTCTTTTCTCTAGGTGCTTCCCAAAGACAAACATTTGGCTGATAAACCATAAATGTAATGACAAGTAGTTAGCATTCCTTTTTTCTCAACAAACAATACAAAACAGAGGAAAATGTCATGGTTGCCCACAACCACAGGTCACATATGTCACAGCATATGTCATAGTCGAGATGGACAAAACACTGCTTAGAGTGCTAAACTTTCCATGGGCAGCAAAATGCAGCCTTCTGGTTTCTTCTTCCTTCTGCCCAACTGGCTGACTCCCTTCTGTCCCTCACACAGTTGCCTAACCCTGTCTGTCCCCTGTACAGCGGTTCACCTTCTCTGTCCCTCACCCAGCAACCTCACTGGCTAACTGCTTTCTGTCTCCAGCCCTCTCTGTCCCCTCTACAGCAGCTCACCTTGTCTGTCCCACACCCAGCCACCTGACCCTTCCTCCTCACAGCACAGCCAGCACACTCCAACTGATTCTGGGGCAGCCAGCCCCCTCTTTTATACCTCTCATCATTATTGGGCATAGCTGTGGCTTGTTAAGGGTAAGTGCTTCTACTCTTTTGTAGATGGTATAGCTACCCACAGGAAAACACCTGTCGCATGGTGGACAGATAATAAGTTAAAGTTTTTATTTTTTAATTGAAATTCCTCTTCTGTGCTTGAAATATTACCCAAACTAAACCTCACTATGAACAAATAGTTTCATGTTAAAAATTCTGATTGTGTTTAGAGAAGATAAATGTCGCCAGATTGTAAGACTGAGGGCCTGATTTGATAATGAGCTTTCCCCATTCCACATTAAAATACTAAATAAGTAAAAATATTTTGGAAGTTACTTCTAAAAAAAAAAAAAAAAAGCATTCATTTTCTCTGTGCTAGACTAACTGCCAAAACTAAAATAGAACATATCCTTTTTATTGATGAATTGACCTCCTTCCTTTGCCTATTAGAAGTCTTCAGCTGTTGTTGAATCAGTAAAATTGCAGAAGATCATCCCAGATCTTTTGTCTACATGAATTTTGAGTATTTCTGGGACACTACAATTCCCGAAGTTCTCCCAAATGAAACAGCAGCTTGAGATTTTGCGAGAGAGGGCACACCTGATTTAGCAATATATTTAGTCCTGTTTCTCTCTCTTTTAGGCATACGAATGATCAAAATGAATTAGTGTAAAAATTACTATAGTTAAAGTTCAAAATGTATTTAACTGAATTAGTTAACTACTGACTGAATCAGAACATGCAAAAATGGCTCTGGAAATTAGTTTATTTTCTTGGTTTAAAAAAATGAAGGAACCAGCATGAAAGAGCTGGCTGGCTTAGCTCTTGAAACATTCAAGGAGAGCTCACTCTGGAATACAACAGATTACATACATGAAGTGTCTGGGAAAAACAAGAAACAGTAATTCAAGAAAAAAAATCCTCAAAATTTATTTCTGAAGCATTGCATTTTCTTTTTCTCACTGCTATTTTTCAGCATTTTTAAAATTCAAATGTTTAATTAAAGAAATAAAAAGTCTTCTTTATCTGTGATTTTATCTTCTTTAAAAGGGGATTTTGGAAGCTAGACTGCTGCTGCTATTTAATATCTCAAATCATAGTATAAATCCACTTATGACATCACTTATTTGATCACTTATAAATCACTTATGACATTGATTACCTCATTAAAAAGTCACTAAAAAGAAAAGCAATAAACAGCTCTCTGAATGTAAGAAACTTAACAATCCAACAGGAATATAATACATTTCAGGAATAAAATCAAGACATATTGTTTTTTAGCTCACTTTTGTACTAATAACCAAGTGATCCTTCTAAAAAAACAAAGTCCTTATTTGTCCTTAAATTCACAACATTTCTCTAACATAGACAGAAAGCAAAGGACAAATGTTGGTAACCACTTGTGAGAAAGACAGTATGTCACATTTAATACTTTCATGTGTATTTTACGCACATTTCCATATGCATTTCTAAATCATATCTCATCAGCCTTATAGAAGAGCTCCTAGTCTATGTATCTCCAGTATGGCTATCGGGATGCTATGGAACAGTGAGTAGAAAACTGTGCAAAATGACATCTTCTGCAAACAACAAACTCCTCTCCCTTCATCCCCAACATCAGTCATTCCTCCCTAGAAGGCACAGATTTGAGCCTGGTAAATCCATGTTGGCTTCTTCAAATTACCTTCGGGTACTTTAGGTGCCCAGAAATAGCTTCCATCAAGATATGGTCGATGGCTTTTTGGAGGCTGAAGGCCAGCTGATTAGCCTATAATTCAGACTGTACTTGTTACCCTTCTTAAAAAATGGGCAGGATCTTGGCTACACACTTTAGAAGATATTCCAAACTCAGGTGCTGGTGTGAAATACAAAGTTACCTGTGTTTTTCTCTCACTGAAACAAAATAACTTATGTTTTTTATGTTGAAGTTAGTGATTAAAATACCTATTTCCTTGTATCATCAGTCC
This sequence comes from Phainopepla nitens, assembly GCA_013400175.1. NCBI lineage: Eukaryota > Metazoa > Chordata > Aves > Passeriformes > Bombycillidae > Phainopepla > Phainopepla nitens. The sequence continues at coordinate 601,421 of VXBQ01008792.1, read as the reverse complement.
TTTCATAGAAACAACTATAACTCATCTAGATCTCTCAAGAAACAAGAGCAGTGTCTCACATATGCTTATTATTAAGAGCTAAGTAGAAGCAAGAAGCAGTTGAATATGAGCCAGAATTGTGCAGAAAGCCTGATACTTCCTGAAACCCAGGACTTTGAAAGCGTGATTTGGGAAACAGTACAGCTTACACGCTTTATGGACAGGACATTCTATAGGTGTGACACACATTGGCATGTGCCACACAGTTCATACACATTGCAGATATGAAATTACAAAAGGAAACATGATAAGAAAATCTGGTTTGGACATCTAAAAATATTGTCATCCAGGACTGTGGAATCTCCATCATCTATGGGATTTGAATAGAAAATTGTCAGTCAAATGCCTCTTGGGAATGGTGAGTACATTCAGGTAAGGTAAAATAGATAGTGAATGAAAGTTCATATTTAAAAGACCTATTGAGTTCCACTCCAGTAAAATCTTTCTTATTATCAGAACTCAGTCAGGAGATTCAGCAGAAAAGGGAATGAAATTAAAGTCATGACACCAGATTTCCAAGAAATTACCCACTTCCAGTTCAGTTAGCTTAGCAATCTCCCAAATTAGTGTTGAAAAATGATGTGTTTCAGGTAAGTTGTAAAACTGAGATCTTAAACTTGTGAAGTTAGCAGTTTCCCCAAAGAAGTGTTTTTATTTTCCAAAAGCTTGAATCAACTACTTCCCCTACTGAGTCTCAGTTTCTGTCACTCACAGATTACTTGTCATATGCAGCTATGGTTGGAAACTCAGTTCTCTCTCCTTTTCAATCACAAGCTCCTGGCTCTCATAAACAGCTCCTGCTTTTCTAAGAATCTCAAAGTGATTGCTCAATTCACTTGATTTTAGAGGGGATGAAGAGATTCTTGTGTACTGCTGGAAGAGGTCTCCATGTTGAAAGGAGCTTTGAGAAGACATGGTGATGCTGTTCTACAAGCTGAGGGGACAAAGGATGACAGTGTCAGCAGACAAAGGAGTGGATGGCTCCAAAATCTGATATACTTTATGTTCATCCTGCACCAAGACTGTACTCAAGGCATACCTCCAGGCATACCAGCATTACAGCAAAAGGCGTTAACGTAGAGTTTTCTGGATGTTACAAAACTTCAATTAGGTCTCAGAAAAAGCTGCTTTATTTATATACTGAACTTCACCGTAGACCAATCATTGTGCATCAGTGGTAGCAGAGGTGAGATTTTGCAACAGTGAAGTGCATTTCTAAACCTCTTTGGGTTTTAATGCTCATTGACTTGGACAGGTAATCAATTGCTGCATCTCCAAAGGCCCATAGATATTGACTTCAGTCTCCAAAAGACTTTACAAAGAGTCATTTGGGGGGGATACTTTCACTTCAAATTGAATTGTGGACCATTAAATCTCTCTAGTAAAATACTGGAACAAACACTAGATGTCAATGCTCCCTCTGCATTTTTAAATAGAACACAAATGCTCCTGGCTGAACATGAGGTTCCTAGAAGGATCCCAGCTTGTTCATTTTCTCTGGCAGATTCTTTAAATCGTTATAGATTTTATTTCCTTTACAGACAAAATGCATTACTTCTACAGTTCTCACTCTGCTTCTCCCATAAGACAATAACAATACCTCCTTAGCATTAGGCATGAATCAGATGTGCAAAGTCTGGAAGACGGGAGGAGGAAAAATGATACAGCAATAAATTAACTTGATGCTTATCTCTTGGTTTCTTGCCTACACATCTGATAAAAGATCAAGGGATGAAAAAGATTGGAAAGATTTATTTTAAACGGTGTATTTTTGTTACATATTACCTTCTTTGTACAGCAGATTCGATCATTTTTTTCATACTCTGCTGCAAAATGAGTGATAATAAGAGAATCAGCAGAATTAATAAACACTTATGACTCAGCTTGCTTGGCAGTAACCGATATGTTGGAATTCCTGCCCTTTACCCTGAATCACAATCAAAGAATCCATTAGGTTGGAAAAGGCCCTTGAGATCGAGTTCAACTTACGACTGATCGCCACCTTGTCAACTACAATAGGGCACTACGTGCCACACCCAGCCTTTTTTTAAACACTGGAAGGGACAGTGACTCCACCTCCTCCCTGGCCACACAGTTCCAATGTTTAACTATCATTTCTGTGAAAAAATTCCTCCTGATGTCCAACCTGAAACCCTCCTGGTGCAGACTGAGGCTGTGTCCTTTTGTCCTATTAACTCATTGTCTCGGTGAAGAGGCTAATCCCCACCTGACTACAACCTCCTTCCAGGTAGCTGTAGATAATGAAGAGACTCCCCCTCTCTGTTCTGCAGGCTAAACAACTCCAACTCCCTCACTTGCTCCTCAAAGGACTTGCTTTTGCCAGATCATTTCTATGAACTGGCAGTCTTTGATATGTCCAACAAACCAATAAAAAGGATACCAACTAGCAGGCATAAATAGAAATTTTTTTTAAAAAAAAGAAGTATTTTTTACAAAGAAGAATGTAGTAACTCAGAAATGTAGGCTCTAGTAAACTTTTTCAACTCATTAATAGTTCTTAGGATATTGTACATGAAGAAGGCTTGTGTGAAAACATATACAACATGAACACGAAGTAAATATTTTAGCTAAGCACATCAGCTATGCTTCTCTTGTATGCAATCTATTTACTGTGACATATTTCTCATGTCCAAGACTGATCCACCTGATAGACTGTCCAAACTTGATATTTTTAAAACACTAATGTGCCTCAAAATCCTGTGTAGTTCCGGTTTAGGCCTGCAATCACCATTTTCCATGTGTCCTCAGCCCTCCACCACCTGACATTGCCCTTAAGCTTCCACGCTGAGCCAGCCCTGCAGCAAGCCAGTATTTGTGAGAGGTAGGATACGAGCATCTGCACCATGGGCAGGCAGGGGTGAGGAAGACAGGTCTGTGTATACCAGGTATAAATATCTTGCATGAGACCCAGGATCTTCCTCTGCCCCATGAAAGCCTTAAAATTGGCCTCAGAATATGCAGAAGTATTCCCTGCTCCAAAATTAGCAAGGAATTACTAGTACCCTAGGCAGGTGCTAATGCAATGGAAGGGTCAAGGAAAGGTACATTGGACATCACAGGTTTCAAAAAGGGCACTGAGACATTCAAGCACTGTAAAGTACAAAAAATGTTATCGTCAGGAATAAAACTTTGTCATACTGAAGTTATAGTGGTTTCAAACAGTGGAGCTGTTAAGAAGGGTAGTCCCACTGTAGCAGAGAGACTAAAAAAGCTGTAAATAGATCAAAAGGCAGATAGAGAGGCAGGCAGGTAGGCAGGCAGACACACAGAAGGATAGACAGATCATTAGTCCAAATACTGAGAGCTCAAATAGATTATATTTCCACAGCAGCTAATCCACATATATTTCCAAATAAATCAATGTACAAAGAATACTGTTGCATAATCAGCATGCATCCCTAGAAGTACAGGATGAGGAGCCATCTCTGCCTGCAACCCCCATCCAAGACTGGACTTCGGTCTCTGGACCCCTCAGCAGCAGTAAGGTGCATGGCTGCAGACTGTGCAGGGTGCACACAATGCCTCCTTTTGCACTTCCGAGAAGAGGGAACACATGCTCCCAGAACAGACCTCAATTCTTTATGAAGAAAAGCTTTGCATCCTCATCCACATCTCCTTCTCCTCTGGGACTGCTCTCACTACCTTGGCCTCATGGTTTCTACAGCGGGCTGGAGATTTACCATGCATCAGACCTGTGGCCTTCATCAGCCACATGAACTCCAGGAAAGAAATGACCTTCAGCTGGGAATGCTGCAGAGCCTATACTCCTTTTAATCTATAAATAAGATTTGTAATGCTGCACTTAGAACAGACAATGAAAATGCTCTAAATGAAACTACCCTCAAAAAAATATATCCAAGGAGATTTGTATGCACTGAATATTATAAGCATTCCTCTCAACAAGTAGCATAGCAAGTGTTTAAACCTACCAGCCTTTTTATTACCAATTTGTTTCTTTGCTGTTTTTAACTGATAGTATGCTGTTTTCTTTTGTACACAACTCTCTAACCCTATTTCACCAGTGAATTTGTCTTGTGTATTTATGGTGGTTTTGATTAGTCCCTCTGTAAACTAATTTATCTGTATGGTTAAAGGGGATTTGGGATCTCACTACCTGAAATAATGTCCTGTTCTTCCTGTCTCTACATCTTGTTTTGTACCCTGTTTATTCTGCTTGTACTTTTCACCTGTTCTTTCCAAGTCCAGAGCACCTTCTGTTTTCTCCAGCTAGACCCTTAAATTTCTTCACAATTCTGACACCAAAGATTTGCCAAAAATTTTCCCACACAGATCTCTGCCACCTCAGGTTTGCAAACTCTTCTCAGGAGTGGGAGAACTGAAGCAATCCAAAGCACGGCTGTGGGAAGGAAAGCTCATGTTGCAGTTTCCCTCACTGTACCAGCAAGAAACAAAATGATTTACTGCCACATAGTGATAGAAAAATCCAGTCTGGATACAAGAAACAGCAGCAAGCAGAGTATTTTTGAAATGTACCTTTACCCAGGCAACATCAAAGTGTTTACTGCCCCATATTTCTTCCTTCCCCACCCTCAGAGCTGCTCACTTATACACATCTGTCTATTCATTAACATCTAATTAAGCTGTACATCTGCTGTAGCTTTACATCAGGATTGCATTCCTCCACATTTAAACTGCCTGAAGCTTTCTTTTTTTTTTTCTTTCATATTTGTTTCCGGTGCAGTAAGAGCTAAAAAAGCTTTTTCATGCTGACTGACAAACAGAAAGAAAATAAACTCTGGGTTTTGAAAAGGATGAAAGAGTGAAACATCCAAAACCAATGTCTCCTCAGGGATGTGCCCCAGAGAGGCAGGGAGGTTTCTTTTAATTAAAGGAACAATGAAAACAGAAAAGTATGATAGCTGTAGACACACATTCAAGGCAGAAATCGGGTAAAATTAGTTCTGGCTTTTTCTGACATGAGAAGTAGTTGCACATTATCACTTTACCTCACTTACTCTGCTGCTTGTTTCCAGCCCATTTCTACATTCACAAAAGCTAAAACAATGCCAGAGATTAATGGCCAAACCCAAGGTGACTTCCTGCCTAGATTCCACACTACTCCTCAGTGTGCATTACCTAGATTTCTCATATACAATGATACTCCAGAAAGCCACGTTAGCTGGTAACACCCCTTGCCTCCTTTTTTTTCTTTTTTTTTTTTTTTTTTTTTGCTGGTTCTGACAGGTCTGAGAAACAGAGATGAAGCAAGCACTTCTGATTCCTGCTGGCATAGATAGGCTTGCCCATTCTCTTTTTTTTCTGAATATGGACAGATTTCTAATCTGCATTACAAAAGAGAGACCTCAGGGAATGTTCCTGGGTATTTTCCAGTCATCCCTAAATACACTGATGCTTGGATGCTGGACTTTTTGCTTTCTATCAACATTTTCAATGCACCCAATTTCAGAAAGATTTTAAGACACTAAACCTCAGACCAAGAGAAAAATACATTAGCCAAAGAGGTTTACGACAAAGCAGCATGCAGCATTGAGCCACTACTGTTATCAGAAGTAACTGTATTCTCTTATCTGCACAAAAAATATCCCACTGTGGCGTTTCAGCACAGAAATATTCACCATAACAACAAAATTCCTTCAGCAAAGCAAGTCTGCCTGCCTCACTGCTGACAAGGAAAACTTCCATGAGGTCCGTAGTTCCCAGAAAATATTGCATACACTGATGAAACTGTTTAGATTGTGGCTGTCATCACTCATGTGCTTCAACTTGTTGATGCTCCAGAAAGACTTGATGGGTAAGGGCTTTGCCAACAGATCTCCATGTTAAGCATTTAGAGACATGATCCCATCCATAAATTTTCTGAGATTCTAATCAAATTCCCTGCAGTAACACAGACAGTAGTGCATTTTGTACACATACATCAAAATGATCTGAAGACTTCTATACCAACACCACATGTAAACTACAAGTGAAAGTCCCATGGACATATATTAAAGATGGAGGTCTTTTCCTCTCCTCCTTTACAGGAGGCCAAAAATCTCATGTAAATGGCTTCTTGGGAGTTTTATCGTATTTTGAGCATTTAGATATCTTTTATAAAGATATTGAGGCTTGATTTAGAACGTGTCAGTGAGATAACCCATCATAACTGGAAGAAAATTGTTCCACTGATTAATTGCTCTCTTTTCATTTACCTAAGTCTACCTTCCAGATCCTGAATCTCATGGATTCATCTTTCTGACAGAAATACCACCTACAATAAGCCATCTCTTCCCACGATCACCTCTTAATTTTCTCTCTGATGCACTAAACAGATTAAATTTTCTCAGCTTTTCCCTAGAATAATGTATTTTTCTATTATTCTTTTCTCAATCCTTTTCAATCCTTCATAATTTTTTTGAAGGATGACTATTAGAACTCAAAACAAAAGCGTATCATTAGTGCCAGAGGTTCATGACTCATAACAGAAGTTATAACTCTCACCTAAGCAATTGAAACAGCTAGAAAGAAACATGCTAGTCCTTCTTCATGCCATGACAACCAAAAAAGTAGTACTTCCTTGTGCATAGATGATATTTCTCAATCAGTTCTTCAGAACTTGTATCGAGCCTTAGTTGCATCATACTGCCCACTCACATTCAGTGAGCTGCTGTTGTTTTGCTGCTCTGGTGCTCTTCAGTTAATAATTCCAAGGATGAAGCTCCAGTTTCCTAAGACTGACACACTTTCTGCATATCTGGCAATACAGCCATGTAGGATAAGGACACAAACACATTTGTGTTGAAGTATGTGCTTGTTCACTTCTGCAAACGATTCAGAGCGGCCTCTATTTCCCATGTGCAATTTATCATTGTTATTCATTCACTCTGTGTCATCAGAAACACAAATGTGGTATTTACAAGTGCAGTCCTTCTAGACTAGACCTAGTCAAGAATAAACAATGGCAGCATCTGCCCAGAAACAAATTTTTAGGGCCATGACTCAAACTTCAAGTTTACTCTCGCTTAGTCCCTCCCCTGCTTCTGTAGGCCCTCTTCATTTTGTTTAGAGGTAATTTTCTTATCAGCACACAGTGTCAGTATATTACCTATCTCAAAGATGCCTTGGAGATATTATATTCCGGGGAAATCTTCACTGAACACATGCGAGACCTCAAAAACTCCACTCTCTGCATGACAGAATCTATCTTCTATAAAGGCATGCTGATGGCACTAATTATACTGCCATTCCCTTCTGCACTCCCATTTGTGCCTTTCCTTGATTTTGCCATGAGCAGACACTCCATGGTTTCTTGGGCAAATCTGCTGAACTCTTTAAGTAATTAGAATTAAAATACATAGAATTATATACTGGAACATTCCCATTTTTTCCAAGATTTGTTTAAAAAGGATAATCCATGTCTAAGGGAGATTTTTACCCAATCTTTTCCCTTTTTTTCAGAGAAAAGTACTCAGCTTCTGGTTTTTAATATCCTTTATGAATAAAATTAAAATGTGGGGGATTTCAATATTACTCTAATCTCTAATATATTATTAAAGCATTCTGTTTCTTTTGGGGTAGTATATATTTGTGAGCATAGATGAACAGCATAGATTTCTGTGCATCCTGAGATGATGTTTTTTCAGACTGGATCTGTACAGAGATATGATACCTATTTCAGCAGAAACAACATGATTCTGGATTACTCCAAAGTTTACTTGAAGTTTGGAACAAGAGATAATAACTCCCAAAAGAGAAGAAAGAAAGCATTCATGGCAGTTCTTGGAGATGCTGAAACTTTATTTTGCTTTCTTGTGCACATACTTCCAGTTTTCCTAATGATATTTTTTTTCCTCAGACAAAAGAGGAAGTGGAAGAACATTTGAATGCCATTGGAATTTTACTTAATATGGCAACATATGTTTTTAATTGGTGAATCATACCTCATGGCAAAGCAGAAGCTGTTTAGAAAATCTATAACTTGGACCAGTCAAAAATATTTGTATTGCAAAGAGCATGTTCTCAGAAAAAATTGTCTTCAACTGAAAAAATGTTTTATTATTGAAGAAAATAACCCCCCAATTTATTTTACTTGATCTTCTTGAACATGGAATTATATTTTGAAAAAAAAAAAGAGACTTTAAGACTATAAATCACTTTTTTTCAGTTGTGAAACTTAGAAAAACAGAAAAAGTCAAAAATAAAAGCGTAGCGGGTTAGAGGGTTTATTCAGAAATAACAATAACTGTGGGGGGAAAAAAAAGAGAATAGAACTAAACCTTTCTTTGAAAACTTCTCATGAACCATATTTCTGGTTTTGATTGACTCCAGTTGTGTCATCCAGAGCAGGAGCAGGAACAATCACCATATGATATAATAGGACACAGTTTGAATGGTAAATCACTGGGATGAAACACTCAAATTAATATTAGCTACATGAGTGAAATGGGTTGAAACAAACTATTCATCAAACAATTTCAAATAATAAACTAATTAATGCAAATTGTGATGTGTTCATAGAGAAATAACAAATGCAAAAAGGGCAAATTTCACTGTCAAATGAATTGTTCTTGGGGAATAATTCATCTAGCTGCAGAAGACAGAAGAGGGTTGAATGCTAATGTAGGAACAAGGAGAACACAGCATAGAAATGGAGCTAATTCATACACAGCAGTAAGTCTACAGATTCCTTGGGAAAAATGGAGCTAGGTACTGCTGAGCCTCTTGAAAAATAGGATGTATCCTAGGTTTAAACCCATGTGTTCAATTTCACTAGATTAATATTTCAGACAGCAGGCTCTCCAATAAAGTGTCTTAAAATGAATCTGCAACACGTAATAGAATAACTCTGCTCTCAACTTTAAAGGAAATGAGTTATTAATAATACATGGTTATGGAACTATTTGTTTCATTTTGTGAAAATTTGTAGAATCTCAATAAACTAAAAGGTATTCGAATAATTGCATAAAACAAATCCTGCAGAGTCAGGATACATTCATTTTAAATACATTTTGTGCTCTTCAGATTTATTTGACAGTGCTGTCACACCTACTTGTTGGACAATACAGCCCCAAAGAACCAGCTCCAGTTTCAGTAATGCACAGCTGTCAGGATCATTTTGAGTAAATTGGGCATTAAGCATCTCCTCAGGTTTTCCCGTTTCATTCTGGCAGAGCAGTAATACAAGCCTTAAGGTATAAACACAGAGACCTGAATGCACAGCTCATTTCTTTCTGGATCATATTGATTAATTTTGGAGAGGGGTTAGAGAGAGGGACTTGTGATGTCGGTTGTCATTGATTTCCAAGATAAATGAAGAACTAAGCAGCAACATTCTTCTCAGCCAAAATATAACACTTAAATACAGTGCAAGAAGTAAGCAAATTATTAGCTTTTCTGAAATATCAAAACTGCTTTTAGATAACATTAATTTCAACTAGATGAATGCAGATACTTTGTCCTTTCAAGGCATTTTTTTTCTTTCAGCTTCAAGTCTTTGCTAGTTATACCCCAAAGAACATTATAGGATGCTTCAGTGTTTACTACAAGCTTAAGTTGCTATACTAAAAATATCTGATTTTGTTCTGCATTCTTATCAAATCTATTCTAACAAGGTAATAGTTATGTGCACACTCTTCAGCTGTCAAATACATGCTAAATGGTGAAACATTTCTTAAATGTGAGTGCTAATGCCAGGAGAACCAGTTACTGCTGCATTTCTGAAAAAAAACTACAGAAAAAAAGCTGTTCAACACCTGCATACACTGTTTTGTACCAAACTGCTCTAATTAGCACATTTTGAGTATGATTAGAGCACTAGAGGAAGCTTTCCAAATGCCATTAATTATGGATGTGATCTTAAATTATTCACTTTGAATATTTTTTTCTTGCTATGCCCTTTTATCTTCCACTAACTTTTTGTTGCATGCTAGAATAGTCCCAATTAAACCTCAAATGGAAGTTTGTTACATTAAAGAAAAGGTAAACTGAAAATGAATCAACTTTTTTTTTTTCTAAGGTGCTTTTCCAAAACAGAGAGGACGTGGGTAAAAGTTATTTTTTTTTCCTATTAAAATGTTCATCATTCTCTATCTCAGACTCTACCAATATTGGAAGAGATATTCATACAATAAGTATGAATATTTCCATCTTGCACTGAAGTAATATTATGGAATGCAACAAAATATTTGTGCAGTCATTCATCTTTATTCCTTTTAAAGCTTACTGCATCAAGTGAGTCATCCCAGACTCGGGTTGCGTCACAAGTAGTATCATATGTAGAGTCTAATCACTGGTGACCAAATGCTATATGTGATTTTGCTTCCAATAAATGGTGCCAAGCCACCTGCATTAGAAAGAGTTTGAAGAACCTTTTCTAGGCTCACATGCAACCAGACCTGTCAGGAATATACCTTTGCAAAGAAAGGAGAGCAGAATTAGGAAGGAGAGAAAGAGAGGCAGGGAAGTATGGAGTCATAACATAAGAAAAATAGTCAGTAAAGCTGGGCAGAATATAACATTCTTGTAGTGATAAAGAAAGAAAATTCATATACATCTGTTTAAAATGAAAGCTCACATTTACATATAATACATAGGGACATAGTAAAAGGCTCCCACGTATGTCCTCTTAACTAGGCAGAATAGTCAAACAATCCTAATGGATGCAATGACTAAACATTGCCCTGGATTTTACCTTTTTTCTAGGTTAAAGTTCCTCCAATAAAGCTTCCTCTGGGACTCATTAGAAGCTACTAGCATATACTTGTTTTGTTAAAGACACTGATTAAAATCCAGTGAAAAGAAATGACAATTCTCTTAAAAGCTGTTTAACACATGTGGCGTGAAAAGCAGAGAAGATGTGTTCCAAACTGGAGTGCTATCACTTCACACAATAGTCACATCCTTCTTGTAGTTTAACAGATCTGATGTTGGTTTCTGGACAGGAAACCCCAAAGGAAAACACATCCAGGAGCAATCATTCAAAAGTCTGTGCTCCTGCTGATCCAGTGATGTTCAGCTGGGGTCATGGGCAAGCTGTCGATCTTAAGGATAAGCAGGAATTACCCTTGCATTTGGCGTCATTAAAGCCCTTCAGAGAGGCTGTTTCTGACATCCTCAGTCAATACCTCATGCGGCTATGATGCTGCTATACAGCAATGGCTCTGTGCAGAAAGCAACATGCTTTCTGCCACCTGGAACCTGCTCAAAGTCACCACTGAGTTAACAAATATCTATGAAAAAGATAAAATTTCTAATCAGTCTATCAGCAAAAGGAAAACCTCATGAAAAAAGCAGGTGCTAAAAGAATGCTATCCATATCACATAGATCCTCCTATGAAGTTGCCCCAGAATGAAACATGAGCAGGTGGAGTGAGGTGCCAATGGATGAGAGAGACTGAACACCCTCGTATTTGACAAATGCTCCAGAAGGTCTAGAGTGTGTCATCTCTGAAAGGAATCATCGATGTCCATTACATTTCATATGGAGGGAAGGTTTTTTCAGTTGATCACCAAAGAGATTTGCTGTAACCATAGGTCCTGTGGGGTCCAGGGGTACGAGTAGTCATGTAAGAGTTTCCTGACTAGCTTAGGATGTCTTATCTGTCCCATGCCCACCTTGCTCTTTCTCCCACTCTGAACTTCCAGGAAAAGTCAGTGTGTTCAAAATAAAATAAATAATGAAGAGCAGGGGCAAAAAGACTGAGGAAGAGAAAATACAATAAAACACCTATCCTTTCATTATAGCCAGAGAAATCCTAGCAATAAATAGAATAAACACCAAAGAAAGTAAAAACAGATGGCTTAGGAAACCTTCAGCCAGGATGTCTCATGTATTCAGGCCAGGCTACTGGTGATCAAAGGCAACAGTATTTTGAATTGGTCTAGAAGTCAGATTTATAAAGCCTGGTATGGCTTCAGATGTTTTCCCAGAATATTTCCTGGTCACCTCTCCCGGTCCAGTTCTTGGGGCCACCAGAGAGGTTACAGGAATGTTCTTTGCTTCACTGGTGCATGGTCAACAAGAGCAAAGAAGGAACATACTACTAGCAACAATACAGTTTTCCTCCCCATCACTCATTTTTTATCTTTTAGTGCCCTCTACGCATTCCCAAGACACACTCAGTGCCACGCAAAAACTCCTAGCTCATCATCAGACTTGATAATTACTGATACCTAAAGAGAATATCATAACAGATGCAGGTGTTCATAGTCAGTTACTACTGAAAACCAGACTGGCAAGCCCCAGGCTGAAGAATAAAAACCTGTAAATCTGAGAGGACAATTGTTTGTTGTTTTCGTAGCCTTTCCCCACCCAGCCAGCTTTGAAGTTATCACCTCCAGTACACCAAATTGCTGTTGCAGATCCAGGAAAAAGGAGAAATTGCATTTTATCTTAATTTGACTTATTGTGTCTCACTGAAATTTACTTTCTAAGAGTCCTTTAAGGCAAGAAAAAAATCCGTAGCGAAATGCCATCATCACCATTGTTTCACAACAGTTAGAAAAACATTGTTTTTCTAATTATATAATAGGTGACACTTTCATCCTCCCCCTCCCATGTGGAAGCAGCTCTCAGGCACAGCAGACAAGAATGCTGTCTTACTAGAGACATTTTTTTTTTCCACATGCTTACTTACATCTCAATAAAAATTACCCTTAATATTTTCTACAAACATTAAAGAACTCCTGGTGAGTTTTTGTCTACTCAGATTTATTCTTGTCTATGTGCTTCAGAACATGTTATGGTCATCATTTGCTACTACTTGCAATTACAGGAAAGAAAATTGTGCACTTGATATAGAATAAAGCTACAGCAGCTATAAAATACATTCGCCTTTCTGTCCCTTATAATAAGGACAAAAGAGTTTTCAACTTTTTATAAGAATGCTTTGCCAGCCACACTAATTGACAGTAAATAAATTAAGCCTTATCTTGTCAATTATAAATGTGGTGACTATCTCTACATTTTCTACTATCGCATTCCACATGCTACATACTGTACTGAAGAATTTCTTCCCCTCTCAGCAGAGAAAGTCATCCCAAACAGTTGTTTTTGTGCTCAGGAAGTGACAAACTCTGCCAGGCACACACAGAAGATTTTTGGCAGACCAAGTGTAATGGTCTATGCTTTAACAGGACTAAGATAGACAGGTTACTACTCCTGCAGGAAAAATCAAATTGGGATTTGCTAATCATCAAAACGGTGAAGTTTAGGTCTATATTTCATCTTTGACTGACCCAACCTTCAAAATGGTTCAGTGTCTACTTGTCCCAGCTTGCATAGTAGAATTGGTGCTGGCTACCAGGAGTAGGAAGTTAAGAAAAAAAGTTAAGGCATAAGTGATGTCATAAAAAATGATAATTTTAAAATTGCAAAATCCAACCTTTACTCCAAAGGAAGGCAGATCTCAGTACAAAACATCTAACACGTTTGTACCTCAAAAAGCTAAAAATATGTTCTTGTTTCCCCTTCTATGCTGAATGGGCACAGAGGCCCTGATACAGCTACTGCTGAAGAGGATGATCCTCTGTCCATTGATTCCATGGGTGTCAGTTGGATTCCTAATGCAGGTAAAGGTCAAAAAGTGGTGTCTCATTAATGCTAGCACTTATTCCTGAGCACATAAAAATATATTAAAAGGTTCAGCTGCAACTCTTTTCTTTATTTTAGCCACACCAATTAGAGTGGTGAAAAAGCATTTATAGAGAGGCCTGAATCAAGTCTAACATCTTCAGAGATTGGTGATTCATTTAATGACTGACAAGGACTACAAAAGTCTAGATATTTTAAGAAAAAAACCATTTGTTTCCCATGTGGTTTTGATGGCAGTGATAAGTCTGCTGCTTTAATGAGAGGTGTCAAAAGCCATCAGTTTTATTTCAGTATTGATTGAGAGATGGATTCCTGCCAGTATTCCCAGATGATTCTGAAGGAATCATCTGGGACAAGGAAGGACATTCTGAAGGACAAGGAAGTGTGCAATTAAAGATAGCTATATTATGAAGTGCAGACAGTGAAAAAGCAGGACCTCGATGTTAAGAACAGTTCCTCTCCAGATTTCCGCCCATAAATTTATTTTTTGGCAACACAGTTTACACTTTCCTATAGACACCATGCTGCTCTAATTCAGTGACAATTCTAATTACATTTCATTGGAATGGAAAATTTGAGACATGTTATGAAAACTCAGATAATATCACAGTTCATATTAGCAGAGCTGCTGAATTTGTCATTTAACAACCTCTGAAGAATGCTTTGTTCTGTGTGTAATATTCCATTTCACTGATGAGGAATTGAAGAAAAGAATGAAATACATAGCTGTAGAAAAATTTGAGCATATCTTGTTGGCCATGTCTGGATGGTATAACAGAGTTAAGAGTGGTGAAATTACTTTTACCATGATACAAAATATCAATGGCAGAGCTAGAAGCTAGAGGTCCACATTCCTACTGCCTTTCCCCTACCTACCTGTAGATCTCATTGTTCAGGAGACAAGACTTCTGCAGTTAACAGACACTGGATTTGGCGGGTTTTTTTTGGTTCAGTTGTGTACAGAGCAAATGCCCCTGGCAACAATGTGATAAGAACTCCATTTTCACTTCCTATGTTTTCTAGGCAATATAAAACATGCTAGAGATTTTTAAATACACAAGTTAGATTTGATTAATAGGTAGTTAGGGACAAACTTCTTTTTCTGCCCTGCTTTAGACAATTTATAGCTATCAGAATTTTACAACATGCACAGTTGCATGCACTTCCAAAGTATGGTCATCAAGTATTTGCATGCAATCTTCAGCAGAAAATCTCTCTTTTCATTTTAAGTTTTTGGTGTCCAGCAGTGATAGCAAATTTGATACATTGCAAAGCCACCTTGAGTGACAGAATTCCACAAGAGCCTCTTGAAGGCCAAGGAATTTGGAGGTTAAGTGTGTCATTCAAAGAAATCTATATCAGTGAAAATGTCATGAACACCCTTGCTGTCATTTATTTTCAATTTCACTGCAGTTTCTTCATGACATCAGTTGAAAAGACTTCAGGAATTGTTTCTTTCTGACCAATCAGAATCAGGGAAGTACCTATATTCTGGTGACAGCCTTCTGTAATACTCTACACTGTCTACATTTCTTTAAAAATAGTAAATTGTCTCCTTGCATGACATGTTCCTATATTTGCTCATATATTCAAAAGGGAACTGTACTAAACATGTCTGTCTTGAGATCTTCACACTTTTGAAAATACATGTGTTAAAATAAGCAGTCTTCAAAAATTGCTGGCAAATATCAGAAGAGATGGATAGCCCCAGACTAGTTTAGATCTGGATAAGTACATTGATTTCAAGAAGGTATGTTCATACACACCGGCTAAAGTTCCAATTCATAGGAAGCATTCATCTGTGTACATCACAGATAAATCTTCATTAGCATTAGAACCAAATGCTAACTTCATTTAAAAATTGTTTTCTTAAATTCATGTTGAATGAAATAGATACATGTAGGGATTTTTATAGGTGCGGCACTTGATGTGAGGTATGGCATCATATAAAAACATTACCAGGAGAAAGATCAGCTGACCAATGCAAGCTTTTGCAGTAAATCCAAAGGCATCAGTACTCCCCCGTATCTCAAAGTCTTCACATAGTCCATGCTACAGACTCCAATGTCCTCTCACCACAAATTTTTCTGGCCCTATTCTAGAGCAGTTCAGCATTGCTGAGGACAATAAGAGAATGACATACAAGAAATATATGAAAAAATGTAGAACATAGAATGTTCTTGCAATGCACACTCAGCAAAAAAAAAAGTCAGAATGAAGAATGTGACCCAAATGTCAAAGACAACTAATTTAGATTAGATCTCCTGGAATAATCATCCAAGAAGAAAAAATAAATACAGTTTTTATTCAGGTGAATTACAGGCCTGAAAAGTTATGCAACTGTTGAGGTTTTTTGTATGATACAATGCCCTCAACTGCTACTGGTACATTTAGAAATGTGTGTGTCTGCTGCAGGAACAGACACTTTACGTCAGGATCACAGCATCTGGCTTCACAGACCACCTTTCCTTAATACTGCATCTGCCAGCAAATATTTTATTTCCAGTTAGTCTGTGATGTATTATACAGCAAGACAGGTCTGGTAATGTAACAATGGCATGGTTTCTGTTAAAAGAAGACATGCATAAGATTAAAAGAATTGTTGGGTCTCCACTAGTGCCAGATGACAGCTGGAAGGTCCTGGAAAACCTTTCACAGTAATATAGTCTGGAAATACTGCCCACAGGTTAGCGATTGACTGCCACTGCTGCCTTCAAGAAGTTGCTCCAAGGAAAGAACACTATTTCCCCTTTTGGCTTTTTTGTTTGTTTGTTTATTCATTCTTACTGTTCAGTGTCCATGACGGACTATTTCTAATCTTAATCATCCTTCTTTTGTATTCAGCCTTCATAATATGGTTCTTGATGTAGATAAGTGGTTTGTCATGTAATCCTAAAGGAAAGCACTGAAATATCTGTATAGAAAATCTAAAACCTGGTCCAGGCTCCTCTCTAATCTTCTCTAGTTACCACATATGCCCTAGGGGATGCATTTTACAAACAGGAAAAAAAAACCTACATCAAAAAAAACCATTAAAAATAATACTTCTTATTTCTGTCCTACCCAAGGGCATTTTTAGATAGTTATTATACCAGTGTTAAACTGAAATTTCCCATCTAAAAGGAAGTGTCCAGCTTCCTGTATTCCTAATCAGGGACCTGTCTCCATTTCAAGCAAAAAATATTTGCAATCACTGCCTGCTAATAAGTATATTAACCTGCATGTCTGTTTGCATTTTGATTGCTTTCAGCATTTCAGCCCAGTCAGTTACTGTATTATTAAGAGGGAACATTACCAATACAATACAATTTATTAATTCAGGGTTATTGCACAGATACAAGCAAGAATATCTGTTTATTTTAATTAGTTAGTAATCAGATAAAGGAATCAAAATGTGATGAATCAAAGGAAAAGCCATCACAAAAATGATTTGGTGAATCATCTATAACAATAGGCAGTGACAATAAAGGAATACATTACTTATTCAAACAAGAGTATGAGCATTAACCAGTCAAGCAACATGAAAAATGCAAACCAGAAGACAGAGAAGTGTCCTGCTTAACAGCTCCCAGAAAATCCAGAGCTGGAATGGGAACACATATTTCTGGTATCCAGCACCCTGTGCTGTACTCCCTGCCTGAGCAGCCAGCCCTACACATTTAGCCACTGGCATCAGCGACGGTCATATTTCAGGCAGTCCATCTGCAGTGACACAATTGAGTTTCTAAGGCTTGGAGGTTTGTTCCAGTTTTTTAGCACTCTGGAAGGCCTCCTTTTCAAAACTAACTCCAAAGCAAGAAGCTAACAGGAAGAGGTGATTTCACCTCTCGGACCAAAAAGAGCTCTTTTTTTTTTTTTTTTTCAGCGACCGACTTCAATGCTAAAGAAGCACTATTTTGTCCTGCAACCTGACCTAAAAGCCAGAGGCTCACCATGACAGTACAGCAATCTACAATCATTTTCTAAATTCGTTCTCTTCATACTAATACTAG
This sequence comes from Phainopepla nitens, assembly GCA_013400175.1. Classification (NCBI taxonomy): domain Eukaryota; kingdom Metazoa; phylum Chordata; class Aves; order Passeriformes; family Bombycillidae; genus Phainopepla; species Phainopepla nitens. The sequence continues at coordinate 583,817 of VXBQ01008792.1, read as the reverse complement.
GATAAAATGCTTGGTCATCCTCCCCACCTATTTTGCCTTAAGATCCTCTCTACTTAGACTTCATGTTAATTTGCCCTTTTTTAGCTTGTTTTACAGGTTAATGATCTTTCTCTTCTACAAAGCCATAGCAAAATTTTAAAAAGAAAATAACCTATTCCCTGGAATAGGCCACTTAGGAAATTATTTAGCATAAATAGAGAATGTATCCCAGCAGAAAAGGACCGAGTCAATAGCAACTGAACATGAGCCAGCAGTGTATCCAGGTGGACAAGAAGGCCAGTGGCTTATATCCAAAATAGTGTGGCCAGCAGGACCAGGGAAATGATTGTTCCCTCATACTCATGAGGCAGCATCTTGAGTGCTGTGTCCAGTTCTTGGCCCCTCACTGGAAGAAAGCCCAGAGCAAGTCCAGAGAAGAACAACAGAGCTGGTAAAGAGTCTGGAGCACAAATGCTACGAGGAGTATCTGAGGGAGTAGGTGTGTTTAGTCTGGAGAAATGGAGTCTCAGCAGTGACCTTATTGCTCTCTGTAACTGCCTGAAAGGGGGTGGGTGTAGCCAGGTGGGTCTCAGCCTCTTCTAGTCCCAGCCCCAGCCTCAGCCTTGTCCCAGGAAGGTCCTGGATGTGGGGGCTGGGGCTGCCCCAGGCTGAGGTGGTGAGATATCCTGGCTCCCAATTCTGGGAAGCAGTGTTCTCACTGAGTGGCCCTCTGATACCACATGATGCAAACTGTGTTTCTTTCAGTGAATCCAATCTTTCCCACCTCCACATGAGCACAGTCTATGCACACATACATTCCTATGCAATGCTGTGTTATTTTTTTTTTTTCTCTCATCTGTATAATGCACTGAAAAATAAACTTTGGGAAGTGCCAAGAAGAACTTTTCTTGTGTAATTATCCAGCTATTTTCCCCACCACATTTTTAGCATGTGTGCTGTTTTCTTCCTCCAAGCTAAAAAATAAACAGTTTTAAAGCATGTGTCTGATCTGAAAGGTGTGGTTGGGAAGAAGAGAAGTTTATTACAAAGACGCTTGTGTTCAGATAGCCTAACAGGAACTCAGTATATTGGCATTGATTTTCAAGTGGTGCAAACATGGTCTGCCCTCAGACTCTGCATCTTGAGGAATAATTGTTCACTAGTTAGTCATAATGTAAAAAACTTTAAATGGTCTAATTTTAGTAGCAGTTGTAAGATTACAATTGACTTCCGTTAGTCTTTTTATTTTAACCCTCTTTCAAAATACACCATTAGAAATTTTTTGACTCTTCGAAAATTAATATCAAGCTTGCTGCTTAAATTCATTGTATTCCAAGCCAAAAACTGTTCACAATTGCATTTGCCTTGAGCAGAACACTGAGTAGGTTATGAAGTCCAGCTAATAGCACTACCAAAGAAAGACAAGTGAAAAGGAATTTCCCTAATTTGCCCACAGCAAAACTATTAACAGATGCCAGCAAAGTAGTGAGAGTTTTTTTAAGTTCACACAATACACCTATTTTAGGTCTAATAATTAATAATTTACTGCAAACTGGCTCAGTGAACTCTTGGACTTGATCCAAGGACCTTTTAAACACTGCATTTTTTTTCTTTTGAAGTTATTGTCTTTTGATACAACCATGTTTTGTGTCCAGCCCCAGTCTGCGTCATTCCTGACACCTACTCTCAAAAACTGAATTAATGTTCTTTTTACAAGCCCAGCATCCTAGATAACGGGGAAAATAAGTGTCTTCAGGTCTTACATATCCTTGTGTTTTTGAGTACTATTGATCAGTGCTAAAGCTTTCTTCTCTTCTTTAATGCCCTTTCCTACAGGTTCAGACTCTTTTGCAGACTCACCCTTCAACCCCATATGAAGGTGTGCATCAAAGTTTTCCATATGTTCAAGGAGGAGACAACTCCATGCTGCGTGTTTAACAGAAGAAACCAGCACTGAAGGTGCTGAACCTAATTTATATATTGATGAAAGCCTTCCTTTTAAGCTTTCAGCCAAGAATACTTGGGTTTTGTCCTGGGTAACAAACATGAGCAGGTATTTTTGAACCACCATTAAATTTAGCAACACCTATCCTTACTCTTCCTACGGTCTTAATTTAAACACTGCTCATCATTATCTATTTTTGAACTATCTACCCAGGTCCTCTTCCCATAAAACTTGTGTGAAAGTTTGGAAGGCATGAGTGTGAAAAGATATCAATATATTTTGTCTTTCAAAATTCCAGTAGGAAGATTCAGAGCACAATCAAGGCACAAGAGCTAGGTAAGCTGCAAGCAATCTTTATTTCTGTCCTTTTCTCATCTATAACAAAATCATATTCTACCGGAAACAGAGTTGACTTTCCAGGCATATGTCAGGCTCAAGGGAAGCAATTAGATGTAAAGCAGGTCACCTGGTATGACAGTAATTAGGCTGTAGAGCTGTTGTTATTAGCACCCAAAGTTGCACAATGAAATTAGCTCAGAACTTTAATTAAACCTGTAGTAACTAACTTTTATTTCTTAATTTATTTTTTTTTTTTTTTGGAACCCAGCTGAGCAGAGGGCTGAATGGCTCACTGAAAGACTGAAAAGTAACATAGCTATTTTCATCTGTGTTACCAGTAGAGATCAGAACCACCTTAGCTTTTATGAGTGGTTATTAGCACAAGTATCCTTCTGGCTTTTGGGCATCTACAGAGATTCAATTAGAAGGCTCAAACTGGTGTGAAGTTACCATTTCCTACTGTCAGTTTTGATCCTATATAGCTGAGAAAAGGAATCATAAGCTGTACCTACGGTATTATTCACAGCTTGGTTCGGGGCATTTGGTGACTCTTCCCTGTGTATCCATTCACCATGCACAGATCACTTTGACAGAGGTCATTTGTTGCAAACAAGTGAGATTCTTCCAGAAGAAATTAGGGATATTACTATGTTAATAATAGTTTTAATTGTTGTGCCTAGGTGCTGGATTCAGAGCTCTGAGCTTGGATCCTGCCCATCAGGAGCCTCCTGTGTGATCTAAAAAGTCTTTGTACACTCTTGCCAGTAGTATTACTACTAGCACTAAGTATTAATGTCCAGGCTTTTATCCCACAATTTCAAAATAAAATGAGAGAAACAGGATCCAGTGATCCTTACTCAGGGATGAATGCCACTGAACCCCAGAGTAGCTCTGTTCAGTGTATTCACTAGGACATTTCTCTCATAGTACCCAATAGTCTCTGGCATAACATCCCAAGAAAGGCAGATATTCTTGCAGAATATGCTGCCATCATATTCATCTACAGAGCTGTATGAGAAAATGCAGGGGAATGGACACTTGTGGAGGCAGAAGTTTGTTTTTCATTTGCAGGCAGCCTCAGCTGTTACACAACATAATTCCGGATTTTCTGTTCATTAAAGGAAAAATTCTACTATTTATCACTGTTAACTCGTGCTTTATATCAAAGGCTATAAGTTAATAGTTATGAGCTTGGAGCCAAAAGATAAAAAAATAATATAAAACTTCTGGGGTGGGCAAGGGGATTTTTTAAAAAATTTTTACTCCATACAGGAGACATTAATTGGGATGCTCTTTATTTTAACCATTACTGTATAAAACCTATTAATAAAGGTCATCTGATCCATTTCTGTTGCCAAAGCACAATTGTTTCCTGAGCTACATAACCACATACTCTACTTCAGTATCTTAGAATTTTATGCCCATAATATTTCTATTTAAAATAGTGAAAACTTCCTTAGTTCAAGTTTCTAAACAGTGTTAATTGATGAAATTTTTGCTGTTCATCATTTATGCTCCTAATTACTCCTAATTTAGCTCTCTTTGGATAGAAGTTGCATGATCTGATTCTCAGGAAATAGGATGACAATACTGCTGTGTGACTTTTATCTTTAGACTTGAAATCTACACAATATTACTACAATAATGGCTGAAAGTTTTTTGCATTTCGAACAACACAAATAAATTTTTAGTACATACAAACCCTCTGTTTACAGGAAAAGATTAAATGCACTCATGTCAACAGAGGATTCTCTAAAATCTACAGCAAAACAAAATTCCTTTTAACCCCACTGGTAAAGGTCCTCATTACGTTTTTAATGACCATTGCCATCGTATTAGAATCATATATTTACAAGCAGTTGCTAAAAAAACCAAATACACATTGGCAACTTCTGTGAAGGTCAAAAAACATCGAATGCACTCAAGCTTCCCTGATAAACTTGTTCATACATACCTTTCACCCAGCTGTATCTTCATTTGCCTACTTGATCTTATATTTTGATGCATTCTTCCAGACAACTAGAATCTGCCTTTTACATTCATATTCAAAAGACAAAAGTAGTATTTTCTGACCTTGTCATCAATCTCAACAAAATCCTTGCACATTTTGCAAGATGCCTGGACAAACACAACTGTTCCTGAGAGACCAGTCCTGGAGGCAAGAAAAAAGATTCTGCTCAAGTGAAAATCTGAAGTACTATGATGCATTGACATCCAAGGTACTTAAATTTCAGCTCCTGAACAAGCCAAAAAGAACGTCCTGCATGACTATTCTGATGGAGATGGGGATAAAAAAAGCCACTTCCAAGGCAGCCAGGTCTCAGCTTCTCATAGATACTACTCAGGTCCCAGTAGCAGATTCAGAAATTGGTTGGCAGGTAATGCAGTGCACAGTGCACTTATAGTCAATTTCCCCATGGGACATGAAACTGAACAGAGGGTTACAGCTATCCCCTGCACCAGCTGATATTTTTGCATGGTAGCTTTGTGAGCATACTGCAGCATGGGTGCTATGGAATAGCAGTATATTATTAAAGCAAAAATCCCTAATTGAATAATTAAAGCACCTCACACATCTTGCCAAAACGTCCATTATCAGAATCCACCTACACTGTTCTGTACCCCCCACAGAACAGCTCACATCTACACAAGGCCTGTGAAACAGTGGCTTCTAGCCAGCTTCTTTCTGCAAAAAAAATGCTATGAGGAGCACAGTTCTCCATGATAGAAATATATCACTTTAGGGGCTTGACAGTCCTCTCTGAAGTAGGTCTAATGAAGTAAATAAAGAGGTGAAAAAATCAGACTTTCACAGCAAAAAGTTTTGTATTTGTATATGTATTTGTACATTCCCCTGCATCAGATGCCACCTCAGTGTGAGGAAGAAACAAGACACTGAGGGACTGACATTAGCCAGCTACATCTTTTTGTTCCTGGGCTCTCTTGCCCAAGTGGAAATTAGAGTAGCTGAGGTTATAAAACTCCTACAGTAGATCTGAAATAATTGGTTTTTCAACAAAGGCGGCTGAAAAGAGGGGATGACAATGCCTTAATACTGTATAAATCAACAATTTACTGGTTCTTAAATTTGTGTTATTTTTTTACTTGATACATCAACTCAAGAATAATTAGAAGCAAAATTGTAAGAAAAGTTATCTGGTTTTTAATCTCATTTTTTCTATTGCATTTTTAAATTCAGTGTAATATTGCATCTACAATTTTACAATTTCTGCACTTCAGAATTATAAAAAGCTAAAAGTAGTGAGGGTGAAATGGCTTTTTAAACTCAGTCTCAAACAACTATGTGAAATCTCCAAGTTGTCAGCTAAACTTCAGATAATTAAAGTAGGACTTCAGCTTTTTTTATTTCTTTGATGGGAACTACATGCAAATTTTGAAATTAAACAATGTCATGACTACAGGGACAGTGGAATTTTGAGGCTGCTAAGCAATGGCATAGAACAGCTCTGTCTTGGTAACAGCAAACTCAGTCATCTGGTACACTGTTTAGAAATCATGAATTTTCACCTCCCTGCCATTGTCCCTGTCATGACAAGGCAATTCCTCACTAGCCACAGAAGCGGACAGTTAAATTATTATCAAATCTCTGCAAAGCTTGTTTATGAATCTGGGTCATATCTCAGTCACACTGATGCCAAGCACACTATCTTTCTTCATTTACATAATGCTACCATAGATGTACACAGAGACAAGAAAGAGCTGGATTAGGCAGAGCATTTTCTGAAGAGGAATACCTGCCAGGGTTTCAGCACTGCCTTTACTGTGCATAGCAACAGCGCCCAGCACTGATACAGCAGGGAGGCCAATATCTCAGCTCTTCATCAGTGTGTTCCAGCTGGAAGTCCAGACCAGTGAATGATGTATTAAACATATAAAATGGATCTCAGTGCATCGCAAAGAGGAGAGGGGCTTTTGATGGGGTTTTTTGTTAAATTCTTTTATTTAGATATTTTGTATGGGATTGCTTGCTCAATGGCTCAATGACTTAATACAGCTGCTCTGCTACTGTCTGAAAATATGTCAAGCTGTCAGGAAGGCAGCTTCCTAATAGTCCTTAGAGCATCAATTTCAGAGCATATTATAAACACTACTAATTTCTTCAAAACCTCTCTAAGGCACACAAATCAATATCATTATTATTATTAATTTTCCTTTTTTACAGTTGTTGAAATTGCAGTAAAGAAATATCATCAGACTTCATCAGCATTACAATGTGGAGGGTAGGTCCTCATGTGGCAAAAAAACCTGTTAATGCTGCTGGAATCTAAACAGGAGTAAAACCATTATATTTTCTGAGAGCTTACATTTACAAAATGAGAGCTCCTTAATTGTCATAGTGGGCAATTTTATACGGAGATGGGGAGCTTACAGAGAGTAAATTAATTGCAAACACCTAGACCTTACCTACCTAACAGCTATTAAATAACATTTCAAAATAAATAGCATTTAAATACTTTTCAAAAGAGATTGCTGTGATTGCCCCAGAGATGTTACACAGCTGGCTGCAGCTGTGACACACTGGAGATCTATGTTGTGCTGTACACTTTTCCTTACAATGGAAAAGTGCATAAATGAGGCTCTAAACACACCAAAGGGTTTCTGGAAAACAGTCTCATGACTGTGATTATAAAGGAAATGAATTATTAAGGAAAGTCAATGGAAATCACCTAATGGGTCCTATTTTCTGGTCACTAGCAAGCTACAAGCAAATCTTGGTTATCTCCCCACCACAGACATTTTTCTTACCTAGCTAACTAAGGTGGGTACTGGCTCTCTCCTTGCAGTAAGAAGCAGCACTGCAAGGGCCTGCGCAGAAACAAGACTGTCAGGTTTGTGTTTTCCTTCCCTTGCTACAAGGAACAATGTGGGTGAAGCAGAAGTAATCAATGATGAGTGGGAATCAATCAAAGAGGGCACAGAGTAGAAAAACAGTGGTGGCCAGAGTGGGTTGATTGTTCCGTTTTTCTAGGTTTCTACAAGGGAATACATGGACAGTGAATTGGGAGCCACTCCTGCCTCTAAAACTATTTGAACAATGGAACTTGACTTCTCCCTATATATCCACATAATAGGAATTCAGACTTTTCCCAAAATCCAAGCCATGATTTGGGAGCATCTGTTCATTTCAGGGAGATGCTCAGTCTTCGTGAATGCTCACAATAATCTTGCTTGAATACATAGTAATATTATAATGTATTAACAACTGTAAATAACAAGTGACACAAGAGAAACCCTACATAAATACATTTCTAAGCCTGTCACTGTATATAACTCAGCTGCTTTGCCTTATGCAATACTAAGTGGGACAGTTTTAAAGCCATCAGAGTTAGTTAGTGGTGATGATATAAGGATGTATAAGGAGGGAAATTACTCCCTGCTCTTTGCTGGCCTGCTGTACTAGCTGGCCACATTCGGATGAGAAGGGAAACTTGCGCCAGAAAAATCTTGTAGCCCTTGCAGATTTGCAAAGAGAGCCCATGGAACCTGGGTGCACAAATGGCCCAGGACTGAAGCCAAGCTACAGTCCTCTTGAGGAAGCCATTGCCAGTCTTCCCACAAGAATAATTTTTGAGTGCTAGTCACAAAGGCAAGGTTTAAATTGATTTGATCTAGAAGCCAATGCCTCTCTGCCTCTCTAACCCAACAGTGATTCCTTGTTGTGTCCGGTGCCTTGGCTGAGAACTTTACCAAAAAAAAAACCCAAACAAAAACACACAAAAAAACCCTCCGAAAGCTTTATTTGCTCAAGTATTGCTTTCAAAACAAGAAGAGCTAAACTGTCTTGGAAAAGGCTTCATTAGTGAATTGGCAGAGGCAGCACAACCAGGGGAATAAATTGATAGGTAGGATGGAGCTGTCTCTTTGAATCATAAATTGACTGCAAACAGAAAATCATACACTACAGTGTCCAATGATTCTCTAAAGAACACCCATCTCCAAATGCAGCCTGCCAAGTGCCAAATACATTATTAACTAGGAGTAAAAACTAAAATAATTCCTCCCTTGATTCTCCTTGGGGAAGTGAAACTTTATACTGTCTTTAATAGAAAGTTTACAGGCACAATACAATCCTGTACTAATGCACTGCCTGTCAGAACTGACGCTTAAACACCTTTCCTACTGTAGAATTTTGAAGCAATAACAACACTTTTAACTTCTATGGCAACTTTATCCAAGGTTTTCTGAGTCATTTAAAAGCAATAATTAATTAAAGCTCCATGAGTTAAAGATGTAGTCACACCAGTTTCCACAAGGTAAATCAGACAGACTCGAGGTGTCACACAGGGTTGTGTACAGGGCAAGAGACCTGAAGACTGGGTCCCAGGGGCGTCCCTCTGTCAGTGCCCTGCATGAAGCATTGGATACTTCACTCCTCCACCTTACATGTGCTCTTAATGCTCAGCAAATTCTCATTACAATAAAAACACCATGAAGTGGTTTTAGTGCTTATTGACAGTAAATGCACATTATTATCTCCAGGTGTTTTTGTTTTGTTTTAATATGCTGGGGGGTGTTGCCTTTTACTGAGATGATCTTCCTTATTACTAAACAGCCAAAGAAGTAGAGAGTTACCAGAGGCTGACTACATTAGTCTCAAATGTCTTTTCAGCGTACTAAAGTGTTTTCAATTACCGCCTAATATACCTCCCGGGAGCCTAGGAGAATGGAAGGATTAGTAGAGTAATGAGTTTAAATTATTTAAGGGTTTGGAGGCTTTTTTTCCCCCCCTCTTATTATGTGACTTTGTTGGATTTAATCCTAGACCACAGATATTTGACAGTACAAGCCAGGTTATAGCTAATGACAAATCTTGATCCCAAATTAAAGGGTTGCGAGAAAAGAATATAAAAAAAGCAAATTGCCCTTCCATCTCCAGGATGATACAGAAAAAAAATATGGAGGTCTGCTTTATTTTGCAATGATTGAACCAATATTTCTGTTTTAGAATATTCTAAAACTGATAAGACTCATGATTGGTAGATGAATTTATTAGGCAGGAACATCCATGAGGAAAAGAGGGCGAGTGATCCATTTTTGCTTTATTGCATCATGACATAACAAAATTCCAAATCTAGCCAGCTGACTCAAATATCAGAGGGAAGTGAACTGAGGTAGCTGGTATTTTTGTAGTTCTCTGTGGCAGCCACTTTTATCAGTATTACTACCCAAATATTAAAGCAACCCAAAGCTATTAGACATATTTTAGCCTCAATGTCATGATGAAATAGAGAAATTTATTTTTTATTGCATTCAGGAATTGGAGATAGAAAAATCACACTCTAAAGTTCACCAGGAACTGAAAGTTCACCAGGAATTCAATCAATATCTCCCAAGCTCTATTTGTATCCCTGATGGGCCAACAATCCACACAAAACAATAATGCCAGAAGAAACCAAAAATGAAAGCACCAAAATGAAAACCAGACCATGGTTCTAGAGGGAAGAAAACACGTGCTTTACAGAAGATATTTCTCATGGCACAGTCTTCCAGTTTCAGTCTTAACTTTTTCTTATCTAGCATGTTACACTGGTGCTCCTGCCTGTGCTGTAGGCTGCTTTCAAGTCTTTCCTTCTTCCTGCAGTTTTCTGTTCCACCTGGCTATTGTTGAAGGCAAATCTAACTTAGCAGTCAAGACAGTTTTTCTGAACATGAAATATTAGGCTACACAATACTTCCATCATAGTGACTGTCAATGTCTTCACCATAATTAAAGCAATTTCCTTCACACTGGAGCTGGAACTTGGCTTCTCTCTTATATGGTCCTGTGAATTGAACATGGGTTTGTTGATGACAGTCCTAATACCACAACTTTAGTTGCTGTTTTATAATGAGGATCTAGACATTTTGCTTAGCTCCTACATTTTGGAATGATTACCTAATTAATATGGATTATAATGTGTAGTATATTATCAGCAACAGAAAATATGAACAGGCCTCACTATTCTTCAACTCTATGTATTGTCAGCATCACAGCCATATCAGAAGTTACAGATATCCTCAATTCTAATGTATCACCTGTGGAAAACACTGGGAATCATGAGAAATCAGTGAAAAACAAAAATGTCTGTGAAAGACATTTCAAATAAAAATCTCAATTGCTTTATATTGTGAAAGAATGTCAAATGTACTGAATAGAGATGTTGGAACTACAGTAAGTTTGAATAATTTTTCCAGTAGTGTTTGTTCCTCACAGAAGTAGTTAGTCAAAATGTAAACTTTAGGTAAAAAGGGTTTGGTTCTATTTTCTCCTCCCTATACCTCCAGATCCAATACTGAATTTCTTGAAGAATAGGGTCATGTCAGCTTCTTGAAGAGATCCACAGACTAGCATCAAGCAGAGAAATAATCCTGAATTTGGAATTCCTTATGCTCAGGCAAACCTTTAATTACAAAGGAGTCTCTTTAACTGCTATTGACTACATATAGACGTTTGTGTGAGTACCCATATATATGTATGCATATGACCACTCTCATCTCTAAGTATGCTTATTTCCATGGGTTTTTTTCCTGACATTTAAAATTTTTTTTCCATTTTTACTTCTCCCTCCTCCAAAAAACTACTGGAAAAGTCTTGGTTTGTTCCTACTAAAAGAAGGGAAGAAATACTGTGGGTAGGCAAACACCTTTCTTTGTCTCTGCTCTTATGAACACCTGACTGATCTTTGGTCTTCATTCACTATATTATCTGTCTTTGCTAACAGTTCTAATGACTGCTGTTAATTGAGAGACAGCATTTTTTCTCACTCATACTTTCATAAGACTGAGTAATCATACATGAGTTTGTGTAGACATTCAATTTGAAACTAAAATCTAAAATATGTTACATACATGAGCTGATTAGAACAGGATACACAAAATTATCACTGAAATGAAAACAGCAAAAATGTATCCAAGTCACAGCTTCCATAAAAGTGATCCAAACATGAACAGTCTTCAAATTGAGACATTTCCGAGTAGTTTACCACTAGAATCAGTTCAGAAATCAGAACTGGACAAGAGCTATTAGTCTCTGGGTTCTGTACCCAGAAAACACGTCTTTCATTGCTTCCACTGCTACTGTGATCTCTCATGACAAACTCAACCTACAGAAGGTATCTATACCTTATGAAGAATGACCAGTGTGTTTTCAAGGAGACTTCTTCCATACTCATAGTCCCCTTCGTCCTCTTCAGTACCATTACAGCACGCTTATTATGAATATTCATACAAATTCAGTACACTTAGGGGACTCTGTGTTGCCCAGCCTGGACAGGACTATAGATGGATACATCCTAGCTCTGCTAATTCAGGGGCTAAAATCCTGTCTGCATTCACACACAACCCAGAAGTTAAAACATTGCCTGCCAGAGCAGGACTCTACCTGCAAATTCCAAAGCAGCAGCAGCAGATGTTTTGGCTGGATGTTAAATATTTCTCCACACCCCCAGGACATTCTAAGGGTTGCTACCCAGAGGCAAAGGAATCCAGAGGTGTGGAAGAGATGTGCACATATAGCCCAAGTGCCATCCTGCTTTTTGTAAAATTGTGTTAATGTGAATAGGTTGAAAGTTTTAGCCTGAAGTAAATTAAATAAATTATGTATAATGGCAAATTATGCAGATTTCTACCAGACAATCAGTTGGTGTGCTTTGCACTAAAGACAGCTGATGTCCAGACAGGATAGTTTGAACTTGAACAAATAAGTTCACTTTGTTCTCACTGGGCATATCACTTCAGACTCCTATAACACTGCTTTGTGATTGCCTCCAAAAGTACTGTTTCCTATTATGTTCATATTTCAACCCATTCTTTTTTGCACTTTCAGGGACCCACCCACCTCCACCCTTCAACTCCTTTATTTTGGACAGAAATACTAAAAATAGGTTCTAAGCTGTGCCAATAGCAAGCAAAATACAGTGTAGAGGGAGCTTGGAACCCATTTCTGATGGGAAGAATTCTCTGAGCATTACCACTTCAATAAACTAAGGTATTAATGACAGGTTTTGGCAATGAGAAGCAGAAAGAAGTAGAAGGATGATGCTACTATGCTTGATGAGAAGAAAAAAAAGGAAAAGACAACCATGGGCCCAAACTGTGCCTTCCCCCAAAAACAGTTGAAATTTGAGCTCAGGCTGCTATAGGAAAATTTCCTATTTGTTCCAACACACCAAAGGGAGCAGCAACTCCCTAAAGAATGATGCACAAATTCAGCCTGAACAACTGGTTTATTCAGCTTGGAGAAGAAGAGACAAAGGGGAGACCTCTTTGGGGTCTTTAATATCATCATGAGGGGAAATGGAGGGGTGGTACCGATCTCTTCACTCTTGTGGCCAGAAATAGGACACGAAATGGCACGAAGCTAAGTGAGGGTAGGTTTAAGTGACATATCAGGAAAACCTTTTTTACACGTAGGGTGGTTGGGCACCGGAACACGCTCCCCAGGGAATGGTCACAGCACCAGCCTGACAGAGTTCCAGAAGGATTTGGACAATGCTCTCAGGCATAGGGTGTGACTCTTGGGGTGTCCTATGCAGGGCCAGGAGCCGGATTTGATGATCCTAATGGGTCCCATATTCTCAGCATATTCTATGATTCTATGAATTGCACTCTTGAAACTAATCCACTGGACTCTGACCTAGAAAATTTCTACTGCCAGAGAGAGAACTGCCGTGTCAAGTCAAATAATTTTCAGTACCTGTCCCTCCTTTTCCATCCTTTATTCTCTTTCTATGCAGGTTGTAACCACTGCAGGACCAAGAAGTTTCTTACCATGTTTACACTACACACGGTACTGTAGAGACCTTGTTTAGGTTGGTGCTTTGTGTTAGTGTAATCCTGTTTCCAGATGTACAACGCATGACTGCTCATATCATTCCCCAGGAAGAGCACAGCCCAATGGCCACCATTAAAAACAACCGATGATTCTGTGAGCTTGCACAAGGTATATCCCTTGGACAATAATGTACTGCCTTCCCAAGACTAAATAGAATCAAACTTGCAGACCTGTGAGAAATCTAGGCTCAACCTGGATGATCCAGGCCTCATGTCTGGGATAAATCTGTAATCTGAAGAGCCCAGAGAGAAATGACAGGCAGCCCTAGTTTATTTCCTGAGAAAAAAATTTAAACCACTTCATGGCTGCAAGCTCTTGACACTCTGGCCTCTAGATCCAGAGGAATCAGCTTGGCAGGAACATCCAAGCTGGGCCCCAGTGGCAGTCCCACCAGCTGAGTTCAGAGGAAGAATTATGGTGGACACAGCAGCTGAACTAAGACTGTGAGATCTGACAACGTTATTGTGTTAAGTTATCAGACACAGCTGAGTAGCAAACATGGCACAGACTGAAATGACACTGCAGCCTTTCCACTTGTGGAGATAATTTCCTGGGGAAGTGTCTTATTCAGTAATCGCAAAATATAAGAAACTGAGGACCCTTTTTACTACTTCCTTTAATAGTACAACTAAGCTTGTGCCTGTTTAAAGGGCATATTGATTTTTTTTTTTTGTGCAAGGAAATGGTAGCTTGCTGGGAATAGTACTTTTTTTTTTAAGGTTTTTTTGGGTTTTTTTGTTTGGATTTGAGGGGGTTTTATGTATTTACTTTTTTTATTTTTAATTCGTCGTAGCACTGCAGGTGCTAGTACCACTGCTCTTCCCTTGACTTTGATGCTTACACAAGGAGCCCATATAAAAAGATCCAGACTTATCAGGCAAGTTTTCTGGCACACATACCATGTGGTGGTTTGTCTGTTGTTCCCTGCCATTTCAGAGAGAGTTTCTAGATTGTTCAGATGAACAGTCTGACCACATTTATCTTCAGGAAATAAACATGACATCAGCCTAGTAACTCCCACCACTTCTTTCACACAGACCCAAATTACTTGTAGGTCCCTCAGTATGGAGATGCATTTTTGTCTGATCTTGCAACCTATAATTAAGAGAAGTATTGTATTTATGAACAATCATACATTGTATTGTTCATAAATGTGTTATTTTAGAGTTTACATTTGATCTTTGGTTATGAGAGAGAACCTCTGTAAGACTAACAGCGCTAACTAACATCCTCTGCTGTGCACTTTTAACTCCACAGAGCACTTACAGCAGGGTTCAACATGGCAGCTGCCAAACAGCTGCATTTTGATCCAGTTTCTCAGTAAAGCCCCTTTCTTGCCCCATATTGGTCTCACCACAGCTGGGAGATCGGAGAGGAATGCAAGGTCTGCAGGTGCTCAGATAGGCAGCTGCTTCTCCAGACAGATCTTTGGGATCTGATCTGAATATGTGGTACAGGTGAGGCAGGGTCATTGCAAAGACAAGTATGGATAACAGGGTAGTGGTTTTAGGGGTTGATATTTTTCTTTGTGAAGATCAGGGAACAAGAGTGCACACATGTGTGCATTTGTCTGTAGCAGCTCTGCAGAGCCAGAACAGACTGCACAACTCATCATCAGAAATGTTTTCTTAAAGCAGACACTTCTATTGATGGGGAAAATAGTTTTTGATGATTACCTGCCCAATACTCCTCAGTTTGAAGTCAACATAGGACTGCATTACTTTTCTGAGTGAGCCTGCCCATAACAATAAGTTCTCTCACACATTTTGTGTTAATTTTAACCTCTTCTCACAATTAGGATGTGGGAAAAAAGTTTCCCTTAAAACAAAGATTAGAATTACCAAATTAAACAGTTCTAAATGTCTTTGCTATATCAAACACCAGTAATAAGGAGGCCTGAATACCACCCTTTGTCTTCATTGCTTTGATAATACCAGTAAATAAAAAAGACTGGGCATTATTATCTAGATGTAAGGTTTGCCAGACTGCTACAACTTGCAGCATACAGCTAAACCCTTATTGCAAGCTGAAAAAAACCACACAGGAAGCCTGTATTTGGGCAAATGTCATTTTTCTGTTTACTTTGGGGTTTTTGTTGTCCCTCAGCCTATATATGATATAGGTAATGACTAAATTTTACCAAAACCTTTTTAAAATTTAGAAGAGTTTTTCAATTCCATTGGATTTTTTCTGAGTGACAAAAAATTAAAGAAAGTTTTATTAAAATACAGAGCAAATTGAAATCTTCAGAAGAAAACATTTTTTCTCTACAATTTCCTGGGTTTCTTTCTGAAATTAAATGTTATAATAATACTGGGTCAATGTGAAGGAAAAAAACTTGTAAAACTTCAAATGAAAAGTGGGCATTTTTTACTTGTTCTGTGAGTGTTGCTTTACCTCTGCTATGTGTCCAATGCAGATAGAAAGCACCATACAACAAGTAAATGTCATTATTTATGGATTTTTCACATGGTCCCTCCTTCCCAAAAGATTTACTTTGCTATTTCATCTCACTTTTACATGTTAAATCAATACCTGTATTGGAATATCAGGGACACACACTACCAATTATTGGCAAATTAGATCCTGACAAAAAGCACTGGTTTCTAATAAAGGTGTTGCACATGTCTCTATGTACCACACATTATAATTAATAATTGTGTGTTCTAGCAGATCCTGGCAGTTTTCACCTGAGCTTTCCATCAGTATTTGTAATAGCACAGGAATATTCTATGGGCTACATTATTCCACATGATTCCTGTGTGAAGAGCTGCTCAATAGTGCAGTAGCCTTTCTTTGCCTGAGTAACAATGGCAGTACTCATTACCCTCAATAACATTATTATGCTGTGTGCACAAATCAAGCACGAAGAGCAATCAAGTGGAGAATTAGATTGTTTTAAAAAAACTGATCTTTATTCTTGCTACATGTCTGCTGAACCTTGAAAACAGTAATGAGATGGCTTTTAAATTACTACTGCTTTGATAAGAGATGAGAGGTGCAGCCAAATAACATTTCTTCCAGTTTGGTAGCTGTAGCTTGCAGGCACTGCTCTGCCTAGGGGTTACTTACAGTGGAAGTTATGAAAGAAGGACTTGAACTGCATAGATAGTTGATATATATGTAAATATATAACTATTTTTATGGCACATTTTATGTAGAAATATAGATATTAAACCTCAATCAGTAAAAAAACTCTGGAAGGAAATTAAAAGCAAAAAAGCCAGTAGTGGCTGAACTGGTTCTGGAGAGTTGAGGTAATACTGGATAAAAACATTACAAAACAAAAGGTGAAATTGATTTTATTTGTGTGCAGCCCTCTCATAATATAATCAGTTGCTTGTAAAGCAGTTTCTCATATAGCCATGCAGAATGGCTGCCAAGGCTCTTCTGGTTCTTCTTGCACTCAAAATGTCTGGATAATGCCACCTAAATTCAAATTGTGGACCATGAGCAGATTCTCCTCTTTCCAAGGGATAAAGACCTTATTAGAAGATATCTCAAAAATTCAAACACAGACACCTGTCAAAAACCTGAAGCCTTCAATATATATGGTTTACAGCAGCCACATTTTTTGTATTTTGCCCTGAACTGACTGGACATGGACTGAAAGCAAATTTAAAGACTCAGAGCAAGGACAGCAGTTAAGAAGATTCTAAGTGGCTGCTTCAGTTTTTCAAGGGAGGTTCAGTAATCATGGGAATTTAAACCATTTAATCCAATTTGAATAAGCAAGCCATTCGGCAGCTCCCTGCAAATCACTCATCCCTGTAAAAACTGGTCCTTACTGGTCTGGAAAGTATTGTCTTCTGATCCATTCCTTGTTTGGTGTTATTTGTGAAGTTTCTGGTTAATGGCATTGCTAAATACATCCCTGTGTGTCTTTGAAGCGCGCTTTCATTTTTCTCCCTGTGCCTTATTTAACGCTTCTGGGTTTTTTGTTTGTTTGGTTGGTTTTTTTTTTTGCATTCTTTCTTACTTATGTCTCATCTCTTACAAATCCTTTCCAGGCAAGGTAACTTAGCCTTAGGCAACACACTTGAGCAAATGACACAAAAAACATCGGTATTTTGTGTAGAGAGTTAATTAAAGAAAACTTTTGATGACAGTTGTTGGATCCAAAAAAGGCATATCCTAGTGCAAATTACAGGAAAATTCTATATTCTAATGGGGAAATTGGATGAAAATTAACCAGAATGATCCACAATAGCATTTTTAGGGAGTTATATTCTAGTCTATTAATGTGCTAAAATTGTCATATCTAGAAAATACGAATCCACTATGATCAATGCATTGTGCATGACTGAGGGATGGAGTTTCTCTGCTATGTGCACTTTCTAGTGTTTCAAGTGTCCAAGTCAACCAGTTCAGTTGCTGCAACAGGGCATGTAGCTGCCAAGTTTTTGTATGCACAGGGTAATCCACCTGTCTTTGCAATCACAGAGATTGGGTTCACAGGTTGAGATGGGAAGAATGCCTAAATCTTACTGGCTTCAAATTTTGCCTCCTCCTCAGCCTGTCCAGTTCAGCAAATGATCCCAGATGTCCTTGTGGCTGCAGTAACTTGCAAAACAGAGACACCAGGTGCTGGGTATGTGAAAGCAGAGATGACTCAGAAGAAACTTCACTAATTGCATAAGTCTTCTGGGTCTGCTGCCAGTTGGCAGAGTGTAGCAGCTTCACTAAGTTTCACTCACTGTGCTGCTCACTTCTAGATTGGGAAGAGGGGACTGAGGGCAGTATCTTTCTCCACTCAACTTGAGTTATAAAAAAAAAAAAGAGGTGTTTCCACCCACCTCACTGCTGATGCCTGTCAAGAAGCAGAGATTCCTCTGCAGACTAATGCTGTTTAAAGAGTTTCTAAGTTCTTCACTTCAACTTACATCTAAGGATCTGGGGAGGAGATCACCTTTTCTGGCAAGAAAAGCACTAGACTGCAGCATAGGAGATCCTCTCAAGTGGCTGAGAGACAAAAAAACAAAGTGAAGCATTATTATAAATTCAAACAGTAATGCCAGAGGTTCTGTCTTTCTTGAGCAAGCACAGATTTGCCATTTCATAGTTAGATTAAAGGGCTCACTATTTTGCCACAACTCTTTAAACAAACACTGAAAGCTAAGCAACACCTGACCTTTCCCCTACAAAAAAACAGTAGAGAATTTAATTATTTTTATTTTTTTTTTTCACCAGATCATCTTCCCTCAATAACAACAAGGACAATATGTCTTCAGGTAGGATGCTTTTAGACTGGTGGGACATAGATCTCCTGAAGACCTTTGTCATCATTGTGAATGATGACAGAAATGGGACACGACAAAGACTATCCCACACTCTGGGCAACTTTCTCTCCATTTGTAAAGCCTGAATACTGTGTTGCCTAGAAAGGCTGACCTGGAAACAGAGACTAGGCAGAGTAAAAGAATAAAAAGGTATTTATTGAAAGGATATAGCTTGGGCTATGCAAGGAGGTACACCCAAGCAATCCAGCAATGGTCCCAAAAAATGGGTGCCCGGTCATGAGGTCTCATATTGGTATAAGATCTGGTCCATTGGAGTTAATTGTCCAATTGCAGCCTCAGGTTATGAAGCTTGATCCTCTTTGCTCTTTTTCTCTTCTTTATTGTTGTTTACGCTTCCAAGCCTTAAATTGGACCTTGGTCTGCAGCTAGAAAGGATTTGTTCTGTCTAGCTATGCTGTGAAGAGAGCTCACAAACCCTTAATATGAAACCCAAAACTACACATTAAAACAGCACAGAATCCAAAAAACTATAAAAGCTAAAACTTAAAGCATCATTCACTACTTCCCAAACCTCAAGTTTCCCTCAAGCATTTCTGTAATAGTTTTATTCAGAAAGTCAGTCTTCAAAATATCAATTCAAAAAAGGTTGCAGATGTTTTGCATGAGGAGATTGATTTCTATTATTAATTTCTTGCTTTGATTGAACATAGCTCTGATGAGTCTCAGTTCCCTCTTTGCTTCTCCTATTTCTTCTCATAAATGTAAATTCACAAACTAATATCAGGATACAAACTAAGTCGAATTGAACCACCTACATCTCTCTGCCTCTTGACCTAGCCCCTGAAGTCCTGATTTCTGAGGAGGGAATAACCAGCAATTTTAATTTCTTTGAAATAAAGGGAATCTTCTTCTAGTCCCTGACATGATATGTGCTTTCTTTCCATTAAAGACAAAAAGTGAACCTATATAGCAGCTATGAAATACCAAGGACAGGACACTGAACATGTAGGTGCTCTATACCTAAGTATTGAATTTTCACCTTTTGCTTAGCAATCTAGTATCTGTGGTTTCTGCTGGCCTATCCCTGGGCTGCTGTAAAAGCTCTGTATGTTTGTAAATATGCATCAACTAGATTCAGAAAATAAGACAGAGGAGGGAAGTGATCTCTCCCAAGTTACTCAAGTCGATGGAAAAAAGTCACAGAAGAAATGAAGAACCCATTCTCCTGCTTTTCTTCTTCATTCAGGCAAAAATAATAAGCTGTTGCTGCTAGCAAAGCTCCTACCAAAGAGATGGATTTATCTGGGCCATTTCATACCACAGTAGGCAGGAGCCTTGACTGCCTCCAGTGCCCCCAAACCTTTGGCACTCTTCTCACTGCTTCCCCCAGTGCCAAGCCACAAAAACCTGCTTGTGACTGAAAGCTCAGAAATTTCAGTGTCAGCTCACTTCTGCTTAGCTTAGCAGTCACATCAGGATCCAAAGGCTCTGCCTTCCAAACCAGTGCCTGCATCTATTTGATTATGGAAATGCATGCAGAGGTCCAGTTAGAAAGAAATTCTAGCCTGCCTAAAATACTAATGGAATAACACATCTACCCAGAGAGAAAAGCATTCAAGTATAGGCTGCTTAGTAGATATGCAGGAGTTTTAAGCCTTAGTGGTGAAGCAAAAGGCGAGGCTTCATATTTGATGCATGTTCTTAAAAATATCTCACCTCGTCTCACAGAATGCAGTTGCAGAAAAGCAGAACACAGAGAGCATGCAGCAGAGTACATGAGAAAAACTAAATAGGAACTGAGATCTGCTTACATGTGTTGAAACCTCTCTTTAAAGGACTGCCAGCTGGGGGAAAAAAACTGGCCTGGGAAGGGCCAGTTTTAATATATAAATCACGACAGATATACAAAGAAGGTGTATTAAGAACAAGTGCTCCTTGTCTCTTCCATCACAAGAACTAACGGGAACCAAACAGGGATCCTAGGAGCCATGTCCAAAGCAAAGAAACATGTGGTTTACTACAGGTAACAGATCTATGAAACTTCTGGACAAAAGAAGCCAAGCTGGATGCTAGACATTTATGTCTGCCAAATAGAGAACTGTTAAAAAAAAAATCTTTAGGGATTAGGAAACGTACTGAAAAATAGCAGTCATGTTCTAAAAGAAGTCAGATGTCTGGAAAATAACAGGAATAAAAAGTACTGATATTCACTCTGTTCTTGCTCATTTTTAACCACCTTGTACTGGTACAGCTAAAAACAGAGTTCTTCTGAGTAAATGAACCTTTTGTTTGACCAGTATGGCACTCTTCTGTTCTATTCTTACTCCAATTTTTTTCCTACTCAGGCTTGCCACAAACTGCTCACAAATACTTAGTTTTGCTGTAATAGGATGAACCTTGTTGGTCTGGCCTGAAACCAGAGTAATTGGGAAAGCATTTCTTCAGTTGTGGGGCAGAACACTGAAACCTCACACCATCAACCTGAATATTTGTCTCTGAGTGGTTTCCTCACCCACACTGACCACAAGACTCCAGAACCTTCACCACTGCTCAGTCACGTCAACAAACACATCATTTATGCTTGATCTCAATACACCACCATTCAGTTATTCCCATTAACTGGTTCTCTTCTATAGTAAACAAAATATATTTCTATTTATTTAACATACTACACCTACAGGCAAACTAGTCTAACAAATCAAGAGACCATTATTGACTCTTGGTGTAAAGGCAACAATGGTGAAGGACTTTACTCTCCTACATACACCTAATTCCTGGCTAACATGCTTTAATGAGATTGTTACAAGCAGGGGAGTGTAATTCATTTTTTATAGTCTCCCTCACCTTTCAGCCTCTCTACTGAGTTTGACAACCAGGAGGGAGACAATTAGCAGCTATGGTGAGATGACTGCATATTTTATGAGTTAGCTGGCAGAGCAGAGACATTCCATTTTCTTTAATGTGTTTAGACAATGAGCTCTGGTGAACTTGAACTGCTGACCCTGTGCAATAAAGCAGCATGTGGTATTACCACCCTTTTGAGCCCTACTGCCTCAGAAGACTAATATTCAAAATTTGACTTAAAGCAATTCTTTAAGGGGGAAAAACCTAATAATCACAACACTTGTAGAGAGAAATCACACATCCAAGGCCTTTGCTTGTTTTTCCTTAAAGCTACAACAATACCATTAAACTACCTAGAACGAATCTGAACAAGGCAAGTTACACAATTTTAGCAGTACATTAACATCAATAGGTCAAATATCAGCCTGTATTTTTAGTCTTATAATGTACAGATACATACAATATCTACACATATCACAGTATGTTACATATCACAGTAACGTGATGGATGTTCTCCTTACAAAACTGTGATGGTAACACCAACAGGTGACAACACAGTTGCATTTCTAGTTTTACCTGGATGAAGGGATGCAAAATGCAGCTGAAAGAGCTTATAAATACAACCTCTTGTATACTGAGATGACAGAGTATGAAACTTTGAAGCAATAGACTATTTTCTTTCACTGATAGGACTATATGTTATGCTGCCCATTTCATCTTTCATTCTAAAGAAATAATTTTCTTATTAGATCAAGAGTATGTGCTTTGGACTGTACTTAGACTGTACTCAATCTAAGTTCAAGTACATATTAATGAGATAATAAAATTTACTTGTTAAATACTGTTTGATCTGTTAGAATAGAATATATTCTAATGGGACAATTCAAGGCACTTTCAGCATTTTGAAAACTACCGTCCCCTCGATTGTTCAAATGAGGTAGTCTAGATCCTTGGCCTACATGTATTTGCCTGTGTCTACAAATATCTCTTCAATAAACTCTAGGAGGTAAAATTAGAAGCATTGTGTCACTATTTTAAGGTCACTTCAACTAACTAGAACCTTCAGATTGCTTTGAAAACAGCTTCAAAATTAATTTTATATATGGGACTAAATCCAACTGACAGGCACAAATAGGTCTAATCTTTGAGAAAGTATAGAATTTGAAAGAAATTCTTTTCTTTCCATTGCTTCCACATACCCAGTTCCCTTTGATTTTTGCATCTTTCATGTCTTCCTAGTGACAGTTTCAGTAAAGCATTCATTTGTTCAGGAAACTTCTCTGAAATGAATCCATGAATATCGGGACAGTTTCAGGTAGCAGACAACCTTTCTACAGAAAAGTGCTGAATTGGTCATCAGCTGACTCATGCATTCTTGCTCAGCAGAGAAACTCTTATCACAAATAGGACAGTTTCGTTTATTTTAAAACATGGCAAGCTCCCTGCCCAAAGGCACCAGCAACATAAGTAGATAAACATGTGAGTGAAACTGCGCATAGCAATTCCTAAAATTGTTATTGAAGTATTTGGTTGTTTCAGCCTCTTTTTGGATGTCTCCAAAAATAGTGGGTGGGATTTAAGAATATTACAGTAATAACCTTAATCTCCCCCCTTGGGATAGCCTGGGTAACTTAAATTCAATCTCTAAAATCTAGTAGATGTCAAAAATGTAGAGTTCAGTAGAACAATGTGCAAACTGCCTGTGGGTCAGAATAGCTGACCTAACAATACTCATATCTTTCATAACGTTTTATTTACAGCAGGTACTGCTCTCCCCTCCATGCAGCAATATCTGAGTAATGTGTCCTTGCAATGGCAGCAGCTATTTCTGGCTAGTGAGCCTGTTCCAAGTGGGCATGAAAGAGCTCTGAATGGCAGGTAAATTACTTGCCTGAATGTTTCTAATTAGCCCTGGCAGCCTGTTCCAATGCCTAAGCACTAAAAAAAAAAAAAATGGAAAAGTAAAGATGGGTAAGGAAGGGTGAGAAAAGAGGAAGCTAATGATAAATAACCTGTTTTAAAAGCAAATCAAATTGGCCAAAAGCCTGAGAACAAATGTCCCAAGAGGTCCTGCTTCAATCATTTCCACTGTGATGTGCATATGCTGTAGAGAGAATATTTACAAACTCAACTTTGTGTTACAGTCATGGAATTACAAGCAACTGAATCCCATGCAAATTTCAATAATTTAGTGGGAGTTTAGCATGTGAACATGGGCAAGCATTTGTATAAATGCCATAATAAATAAAAATTGTTCCATGAATTATAGCCTCAGTGTTATAGCACGTAAGGGAAATACCTCCAGCAAAAAACACTCCACAATCCAGCTGACATTTCCAAGCCAAATACAGTTATACAATTCATTATTCATCAGTGGGAACAGTCCCTTCCACACTGATGTCCTATGTTAATTAGTTCTTTCTTTTTTTCACCCAAGTTTTGATCAGCCCCCTCAGCATCTGAGGGATCACTCCCCACAGACACCCCTGCACAGGCAACATGCAGAGGCTGCAAGAGCACAAAAAGTGTGGCTAAAAGCCACTCCCTGACAGATGAACTCCGGGCCTACAAACTTGCCCAAGCACACTGAATTTATTACTGTGCACACAGGTACCTGAGGCAAATGAGGAGCAACTTAACCTGCCTGACCTTGCATGGGAGAAGTTGTGGAGATCTCCCGTTAACTGCACCAGGGAAGCAGTAACAGAAGGCCTGGGAGATTCAAGAAAGAATGGCCTTCTAAACTGATATATCTGTTGAAATTACTTGCCTGCTTAAAAGCAGATGGGTCACTATACTGAAGCTGACTGTGTGCAAGACCTCTTCTCCTCCAATATGAAAATTCCAACTAATGCCAGCAAAGCACCATTATCCCTACCCAGTACTCTGCTTAAGAGCCCATAGGGTACTTGAGTATCAGTTTTTTGCTATGAAATAGAATGAAATGCTAACAAAAATACAGACCTTTGATATCAAAATACCTATGTTTCCCTCTCAGTGATGTTTGGTCCCCAAAGAAATTACTTCTCATCCTGCTCTTGTCTAATTAAATCCATGAAAACTACCTTTAATTTCACTTCTGACTGGATACCTTTTAGGAATGAAAATGTGCTCACATATACTGACCTAAAAAGTTATAGACACTTCCAATTCCAACCTCTTTAGTATGAGGATGTTTGACTGACCATTCAGACCCAGAGCCACTGTCAAAACTTAAACAGCAATCACATTATTTAAATAGACACATTACACAGCAATTACACACAAATATCCAGTGGTTTTGTTGCTCACAGAAGTAGATTTGATTAATTTTAGGGCTACTTGAACTATCTCTGAGGGACTAAACATGTTAAATACAATTCCCTTAAGTACTTCAAAGATATTTTGAACGAAACAGATAAATCTATCCATGCTTTAATCAAATCTGACTATCATCCAGCCAAGTTTCTCCAAGAAAACCACCAACCACTGCTAAAACCTTTAGCAGAACACCACATGACTAAGTCTGTATTTCCTTCTTTGATTTAAAACTGCCTTTCTGATCTCCCCTTGAAATCTCTGCTTTATTTCTTCTCCTTTAAAATCTTCAGAATAAAAGTAAAGGCAACCCCAGAGGCTTCGAGGGTTTTATTTTTCATTCACTCCTCATCTTTGTTTTCCTGACACAGCCGACAGCAGATTTGGGCTATCAGCTCTATACTTCTGGATTATTCTCAAATGCACCAGCAAAAGAAGAACACCCAGCAAAGGAGGGAGGTGAACATGCCAATCTGTACAGTCACAATGCAACTGAGGCTTCAGAACTGAACACTTCTATATTCCCTTCCAAATTTAGAAAATGTGAAGAATGGAAATATAAGAAAACCAAAGGCTGCTATAAAGTTATATAAGAATCAGAGCACAAGCCACAAGTCAAGAGGTAAAAATAAGACAGTGGGAAACAAGACTAGAGTCAAATACTGTAAAAGGCATAATAGATTAAGGAGAGTTGGTTCAGTGCACCAACTTCAGCTTTTCTTTGAAACTGATATGGGCAGAGTAAGAGTATCCAGCATGCAATAAATGCACAGGAACTTATTCTAATTGAAAGGCAATGAAAAATAAATTTCAGTTTTCTTCAGCTCCTGTCCTAAAACACTTTACCAGTTGCCAAGAAGGTGCGATTACCATGTCAGCCAGTAGCTCTACAGACTAGTGGCATTTGAAGCAAGACAAGCTTTTTCAATGGAAAAGTGTGGTTTGTTTTGGGTGGTTTGTTTTTTCTTGTTTACCGAGTAGGACAAAATGTACTTTCTTTGGAAAAACAGTGTAGTCATTGGGTCTTGTATTTATTCCCCTCTGCCTCCCAAAATGCTACAACGACTTGTCTTGTTTATCTGATTGACATAATGATGTCAGCTTAGAAGAGGGATACTGAGCCCTGCTGTCAGCACTAAGATGAAAAGTTAAATGAGGGGGGGGGGGAAAAACCAGCACAATCCAGCTTCTGTCAAAAAGCAAAACTTAAGTATTTTTAAACTTTGAACTTGCTTATTTAACTTTGGGAGTTTTAAACATGATTTAATTTTGCTTTTATTGCAATTAGTCCCCTAGACACAAGATGTATGTCTGATCCTTAAGTGTTTCAAAATCATAATGCTGACCAAAAATCTGTGAGATCTTAAAAGTAAATCTAAATGTACTTTAGACTTCTTTCAAGAAGCTTTCTTCTTCTTGAGCCAACACACAAGCCCTGACTTAAAATTTTCCTTTCCTATAGCTTGGACAGCAACTATGTTTCATTTATTTATTTGTTTTTGTAAGGTGGGAAATCACATTTAATCACATGCCTCCAGAAGTCAGATCTTTAGGAAAACAAAGGAGACGTGGCAACATGATGTCTTCTTGATGCCTAGTCTTGGCTGTTGCTGGAAATAAGTTGTGCAGCTGAAAAGCTCACAAGAGAAAGGGCAGTTGCAGAGTTTCTAAAGTATTTCTCATCACATTTATTACCTTTGTCGAGTATAAATCAAAAATAAAGGTTTATTTCCTGCTTTCTTTCATTTAGCTCAAAAAAGAATAACAAAATATTTAACATGACAGCAATATGTCTGGCGGAAATAAACACCACCACATTTCATCTCATATTTGGACAGCTTTGCCTCTCCCAGATTCTATGTGGAATACTCTATTTTCTTTGCTGTAGGATTATTACATAGTTTTCAGCACTGATAAACTGCCCATGAACTGCATAGCTGCAAGGTCATGGCCAACAAATTAAGATGCACCTGTTCCCTCTGAAATTGTGAAAGGTTCTTTTTCCCTTCCTTAATCAGTTAAGTGCTGGCTGGACAGAGTCCTTAAAGGTGAGAAAATCAGTGCTAACCAGGAGGATGGGACAAGACCAGTTCATGGGCCTTCACCGTCTGTGTTCCTGACAGCTGACCCAGCAGATGAAATCTGTGGCACTGCACATACCCCTCAGTGGTTGGATACTAATGCTTCATGGCAGACACTGTCTCCATATAATTAGGATACAGGCTTATTGTGAGCTAGGAAACCACCAGTAGACTAATTAATTGTGGCAGGTAGCACATGCTTCTCCATTTCCTGGTAATTAACTGGCAGTACTTTTTTTAAACAACTCACTTTTTAATTTAAAAAATGAGTTTGTAGAAATTCCACAATCCATACCAACTAAGACAGAAGAAATCCTCCAGAAGTAGAGGGTACTTTAAAGTATTCTTGTAAGCTTGCTTATGTTACATCCAGACCCAGGCAAATTGCTACTAGTTCCCTTACAGATATAACAAAGAATTTATACCTATTTTGTAGATCTCAGGCCAGAGGAAAATTGCAGAAATTTTAGATTTGAAAAGTTTGTGTTTAAGGTAATTTAGATTGTTAGAATTTCCTCAGAGGAGTAACAGTTATCAACTACTTATCGTTATCAACTACTTATCATACTGAACATATCCCATGCATTGATTGAAGATACACTGTGACCTATATTTTAAAAGGCCATTCAACTCAGAAATTCAGCATAAAGAAAGTTGCAAATAAATATATTGTGATAAAGGAAAATAACCATAGGAACGATGATTGGAAACTGTTAGAGCTGGCCACCACAAAATCTGCTTCTAAACCACTTTGACTCTCAAATGTTTTCTCTCTCACAGAAAAGGTTAAAGTCATTTCTTAAGCTACGGCAAAAACATCCTCAGCTCTGCCAGGTTGATGTAATATGGTCAGATAGAGCTGTCCAGGTGAGCGTGTCAGTCATTTTACTACAAAGAAAGATTTAAGAAAGATAAGAAGTATCAAGAAGGTGAGGAAGGCAAGTCCTGTGGTTGAGACTTGAATGGCCTTTGATTAGACTTCTTTTCCTGAATTTGAGGAGCGGAGTGGTTTTGTAACAATGTAACTGTTAGCATTGCAGTGGCTTCCTTTTCAGCCCTCAGTGGTTTGCTATTGTGGAAGTAAATTGACATATTTGCATGTGAAAGCTCTCTATTATCATCTCCAGACTCCGGTTGGATTGAGAACTAGCAGGGCTGGAAGGAAAAGAAGAATAGATTGCCCTTCAACAGCAAAGAAAACCAAATCCCTCTCCTCCTCTTTCCTCACCCTCAGAAACAGCTTAAAAAAAAAAA